>MDYQ01000336.1:0-33545 GCA_003024175.1 Planoprotostelium fungivorum | reverse complement strand
GCCCATTCAATCGCCCCCTACTACAACCTCTTCAAGGACACCCTCCAATTGCTTGAAAAATTCGCGCTCCATAGAATCATATCAGCCTATCAGGCCTGGAGAGCAAGAGACAATAGGGTCACACCCATTGACAATCCATCTTCCAGCACAACCAATGCGCAGACGACTCAATGTATGTATCCATGGTTAGGAAGTACATCTGACTTTTTTGCAGACTACTTGTGCGACAACTGCCGCGAAGGATTCTTGACTCGAAGACAACTTGATGATCATCTTGGCAGTGAATGCCCAGAGCTAGTGTATGAATACTTCGATTCTGAGTAGATAGTTTGGCTGGTGATAGATAAAGACAATATAATGATACTATTGCTGTAAATTGCGATAAAAGAAGCACAACGTCCTAACTGGCGGAAAAATATATTTGATAAAATATTTCAAATTTCTAAAAAACAAACAAGGTTCACACAATCTATTTCTTCTCCTCAGACCTTCCTCCTCTTGCCCCGGTGGTTTGCTGTGATCAGATGGGGTTTGCACTTACCCAAGGCGCCATCTTGTTTGATGGATCCACTGACGCATTAGTAGGCTGCTCTGAAGATGGGATATCATTGTAGCTTACATTCCATCAAAATAACAATCGGTAATAATTGGAATGGAGCTTATGGGAGAAGTGCATACAATGCTAATCACACAGTGGTACATGAGTTTAACTGTCCAAGCTCTTCATAATACTCCTCAAAGGTATCAGAAAGTTGGTGGGATTCCCCGTCATTTGCTTGGTTCAGAGCAAGTGTATCAAGAACAAGTAATCCATATTCAAAGAACGATACACGACTGTAAGAATCTAAAATCCTTCATGAAAATGATCAAAGAGAGTCAATCATTAGAAACTGGTGAGGTCCTTAGACCCCGTAGAATGATAAAGAAGAGTGACAACTGCTGGTTGCTTCCTATGTGGAAGACTTGAGAAGTGATTTTATTGTGTTCAAATCGTTCATTCTTGAACGTAGAAATGTCCAATAAAAGTCATGGAAAGAGCCAGTGAAATGTTTCCGTGAAAAGGGCGTGTTTCTCAAAAGTCGGTAATTCGGGGAAACTCCGGCCGTTGTATCAGGGCAATTATTTGGTGCGTCCGTGATCTCTCACGGACTTGGTCTTATGTCTGACAGTAGTCACAACAACTGGTGAGTTGAGATTGATACACAGCATGTTGTAACAATTCTGATCAGACTGACATTACCCCATGCAATAGCAGCTGTTGATACACCTGATAGGAAGATCTGTACATTTGATAAGTACTTCATGGACATCATCTCTTCTTATGCTGTGGGTCTCCTAAGGCAGATGAAGAGAGGGAAGATTGTTTATCAACACATGTGGAGTGGTTGTCTCTATTTCTAGCTCGCATAGCGGCGGCTTAGAAGTAAGGACCTGCAGAGACATAAAAATTCGTGTCTCTGTCTTGTCTTGCAATTTTCGGATCCGTCTCGACAAAAAATTGCTTGTCTCGTCTCGGTCTCGTCTTGCCAATTTTTTTTTGGGTGAGACGGAACAAGACAAGACAAAATCAACTCTCGTCTCTGTCTTGTCTCGACAATTTTCCCCGGAAAGTCATGAGAACAATATCCAAAAACTTCGGTGCAGAGCCAACGACATATCACATCATATCCCACCTGATGTGGCCACAACAAACCTCAACACTAAACGCAAGCCTATACCCAACAAATCACACGATTCTATGCAGGTGATTCTTGAATGATGTGATGTATCAGAGGTCAGATTGCTTGTTGATTGGTTAGGTCGTAGCAGAGACGAGGCAATGGATATACTTCAGTGGCGTGTGGATTGAAAACACTAATTGCTCCCATCCACTGGCAATGTCTAAAAATAAACTATTCAAATTACCGTTGATTTATTGAAGATGTGATGCAATCGGATCTAGTATACTTGGCCCTCTCGAGCAAAAAGGTGGTTCAGCGCTCCATCAGATGGGCTCAAATAGAGAGAGAGTCTTAGATGGAGATACAATGGACCTATGATATCTCAGCCAGGTCTGAGAGGTTACAGCAGAGGTGATGTCAACGGCCGTTCTTGATGGTATCCCTGGAAAAGAGGAAGAATAAAGCCGAGACGGTCTCGAGACAGTCGAGACCACATTTGTTTGTCTCGTCTCTGTCTCGTCTTGCGAGTTTGTGAGAGACAGGACGAGACAAGACCGCGTCTCGATGTCAAGACAGAGACTGTACCGAAACAGTCTCCAAGACAAGTCCGTCTCTGCAGGTCCTTATCTGAGACAAGGCAATATCGGCAAGCTATGATGGAAACATAAGTAATGCATCAGACTTGTGTAGTAAAAAAGATCTGAAGTTATGTCATCTTTAACTCTAATTTATTCAGTTTGGCATTTGATGGTTATGCTGCAACAAAAAATATGGAGAATAAAGATTGGGACTCACCGTGAGAGAGGAACCAAAGTAAGTTGATGTTAGCTGTGACGCGTTTGAAAGGAAGACTATAACGATTCAGCAAACGACAGAGCAAAGACCTGAAGAGAAACCTGACTTGTTGAATATGGAGCAGCGATGACGTAATGAGAGCTGTGACGTATTGGATGACCTGTTTGCGAGCGAGACCTCAGGAAATTGAAGCAGGATGAGATCACAACGGTCGCAAAGTGCGGTTTGCAGATGCGAATTCTGAAACCAGAAATTTTCGAGAAACAGCCCAGCCAGCCCTGACGCCCTGGCAGAAAGGATCTAGAGACGAGAGACGAATGTTTTGAGTGAGGAGTTTATCTAGGATACTCAAGACCAGTTTTGATATCCAGGAGGAGTATCCTGATTAGGTTTAGGTTCTGCAGGCGTCACACTGCATGACTACATCCGGTTGCTTCGAGGTGACGATCTCATGGCGGAAGCAGAGGAAGAGGGATTCTCCAATTACAGAGTGGTCAATCGTCATTTCCAACTGAATACACAAGCAAGCACTTCACCATCACCAAACATGCCTCCCAAAGCTTATGAGGCTCCTGCAGATCTCGCACAGGCGGCCAGGGAATATGGTGGAGACACTCAGAGAGAACAGATGTCTTACATCACCCAAACTAGGACTGCTAGTCAGAAAGCTTGTCTAAGAGAGGAAGGAGTTAGCACTTCCAACATCACTCCAGCCTTTCTTGACGCAGCAAAGGACATCCTCAAGAACAATTGAACGGCCTCAAATAAATTGATCTCAGCCTATTCATATGCACCTGCCTTTTGCCTCCTTGTGTCTTTGTATGATTTGAGTGTATAGATTTACACACAGACTGCATATAGCAAGTACAGAGCGCGCAAGCGCTTACAAATGTTTTGCAGAGGATTACCAAACAGAACACAGGAGGCAAGCATTCAGTGCAAGGTGAGTTGTATAGAAATCTGCTATAATATTCCCTTTTACTATGATGGGTTACTAGACTGTAATGAACATCTTCCAAACAATATAGAAGTCTTTTTCATTGGGTAATAATTTGTTGAATAATGGATATTGATACACAGGGTATGCACCTCTGCTGATGAAAAGAATGTGGCAAGTATCTTCTCACAAGTATAAGATCAGAGAGAGCAGGGCATCCTTATTTTGTCTGGCAAAAAGTAAATTGACTGAGATCCACATGTTTGAACTTTTTTTGTGTGGAAAATATATCAAAAATGTCATGAGCTAAGTCAGATGCAAAAATAAACATTACAATGTCATCACATATACAATTGGATACATGTTGTTATTATTATCTTTTTACAGGTCACATCCACTGCATATGCAATACGTTCTACAAATGCATTTTTGTATCTACAGTCTCAGATTGTGGTTAAATTACAACAGATAATGGATTTTGCCTCAGTAGTGAGTACTGATTTGGCTTTTCTGGTTGGTGTCCACACATTTGGATCACTAATTTTGTCATGCATATTTCAGTAGTCACCATTTGACTACCAACCAGAAAAACTGTATCATCTGTTCTCTTTTCAGAAGCTGGGTCTGGTTGGAACACCAAACTGGCTGTGAAGTAAAATACAATGATAAATTTGGTAATGTGAAGCTTTACTGCTCATTCAATATCAACCATTGCATCCTGATCAATCTTCATGTTTTGGTATTCCTCTTCCTCTTCAATGATGTGTCTCGGTGTCCATTTCAGTGGATCATATGAATGGAGGGCATTGAACCCACAAGGGGCAGAGATCTCAGTTTCTGTTGCGTGTCTGTGAGGTTTATTTAATGAGCAAACATAATGAATGAACAATCCCACCTTCCAAAATTTCCAAGAGGTATTCTGCGTGACATCCAGATCAACACGATCATTGAGTGTGGTTCTTACAGGCTTAAACAAGCAGTTGGGGCGGAAGTCTACAACCACTGCAGTCTTGATGGGTCCAGAGGGTGCCACAAGTGGTGCGTATCTCTCGTTGAAACGCTCAATGTGTTCGTCGATTCTCCGACCGTCCCTAAGGAGCTCAAAGCCGTACTTGAGTTCACCATTGACGTAGAAGTCTAATCTTCCTTGAATGCCCCACAGTCGACCATACTCTGGGCTGACTTCGTACTTTGTGGAGAGCACCCTACACAAGGCTTTGTAGAACTGCTGCTGCCAGACAGCCTCCAGGGGGCTCCTCTGCTCTTCATTGATGATTTTCCTCTTTGTGGTTGTGTTGATTGCTGTGCCCTCCTGACAGAGACCGTGCCTCAGTCTCTCTGGGTCCATGCACATGATACACTCTGTGACAAGGTCTTCTGGAAGGGGTTCTTTGGGGTTGAAGATGGTACAGTTGTGATTGACACCGTGAGATTGGTAGAGGCGTCGTCTGTATGCCAGTAAATTCTCCGTTTTTGAACATATCTAGTACATTCCGAAATCCAGAAACAATCAGACCAACATGGCCTCTCATTCTTTCCGCAAATGCGAGGAGGAGGTCTAGATTAATTAAGTGTCATTCTACAAGTCCTCAAACCTTTTGGAAAGTTACTGCAGAAGGTTGGTCCAAAGTTGTACTCGTATTGCAGATAGCGGTCCAGAAGCTCTGTGTATTCCTCTGCAGTGAAACAAATTTGGTCTGTATTGAAGATTTCAATAGGCTCAACAGGTGTAAAGCCATGGCCTGATTATATTAGATGCATCTCATGTGTATGATTTGATTACCGTGTACTGATGTAGTCCCATAGGCAGCAAACATGATAAATTGACCCACTTCTCTTGTTTCTGCTTTGATGGAGATATCTTTCACTTTCTGCCAGAACTGTCTCGAGCAGTTGTACGAGATCTGTACTTCATCCACAATAACCACACCACCACTATCTAATATTCGTTCTACCTCTTCTCTTATTGACATCCAGAATACATCTCCCTTCCTAGGCCACAAGTTGGTGTGATCATGCATACAACAGCACTCACTTGTCTGGCATTGTTGTGAAGGAAAATGTGCAACATGGTCTGTCTGTGTTATCCACAATGTACTGAGACACCAAGATAGATAGTGAAGTTTTGCCAGTGCATGGAGGTGCGCAAACGAGTATATATGGTGCCTTTGAATTGATGATCTCCTGCACAATTGATACACGGGGGACAGTGGTATTGCCATGGGGTTTGACACCATCCTTCATGAATTGTGATATTCCGCGACGATGAACATGTGATATGACGCGTTGCCGTTTTGGGTAAAACAGAACTTTCCCTTTGATATGTCAACTCAATAACCATTTAATATAGACGGACACACCAGCAACATCTTGATTGGTCGATCTGATTAAAGACACTAATACAATGTCAGCTCATTGGTATATTTAAGGTGCCAGATATTACAAAATTCATAAGACGCAACCCGCAAGGTTCGAGAACAGCAACGATAGCAGAGAATTAAAAGAGTTGAGACTCACCGGGGGTGGTCTGAGCAGGGAGCGGCGTATCAGTCTCCCAATCAGAGAGAATCGACCGGAGTTGTAATGCAGTGACTTGTGGTAAAACCTCTTTTATGATGTCTTTTCGTTGCGTTATGATCATTTTTATAGATATCTTTTCTGGAAAATCGCGTGACCGACAAACCGCGAGCAAATTTTTCGAAGTCCGTCACGACTCTGCTGAGCTCATCTGTGCATTATTTTGCGCGGCTGGCAACATAATACTCCGGTGTGTCCCGGGTTGGATTCAAAAAGTGTCCCGTCCCTGGCACTGTATTATGCCCACGCGGATCGGTGGCTTTGATCGAGCACTTTCGGGGAGATTTCGTTGAACTCGATTTTTCGCTTGTCACACCAATCAATGACCGAAAGACGCCAGCACAATCGCTCTTCCTCTATAAATGACTCTGAGTTGTTTAGCCAACTCAATTCTGCCGAAAAATTGCGAGAGACGCTCTCTAACATGAGCGATGTGTGGGAGTCCACGTCACACCTGGTGAGTCTCTGCCATGATTGCATACAACGGAATGCGAACGATATAATTGATCTGATTATGAACAGAGAAGCTCCATTGCGACCAACTCCACTTCTCACCGGTCCTCTACTGATCTCTCCTCTAAAAACTCGACTTCCTACGATGATCCTGGTAAACATCCCGCTTCTGAACGATTCTCATATCGAAAAGGTATCAGTGATGAGTCTAGTCAAACAGAAAGGAGCTACTCCGACGTTAATCGAAGTGTATCCGACGAAGACGAAGTGGAAGGTGACGAGTGTGAGAAAGAAAGGGAATGACTCAGAATAGGGTTGTGGCTGTTTACAGAGAACGGAAAGAAGATGATAAGAGGAGCTAGTCTTCCCACGCTCATCCAGTTCCTTACTACAACCAAAGATCAAGGTGACGTGATCCGCACGAGTGACCAAATACTGACCGACGATGAACAGAATACGAGTGTTACATAGGAGAAATATTGTGCACTTATCAGGCTTTCATCTTCCCCATGGATCTACTACTGGCAATGGAAAATCGATACCGTGATCCAACAGGAGCCACCCCTCTCGCCGATTTTACACAAGTCCAACATGTGCAGCAATGGTATCCATCTATCAAACTCTCTGAATGACTCTGTTCAGCATCGCCAACGCCATTCATTTGTGGGTAGCGGAGCAGATCCGAGACTTTATCGACGATGAGAAACTGCGAACGGAATTAAGGGAGTTCGTAGAGTCTTGCCACATGCCCGGTTATTCGCCTTACCTCACTCTCAAAGCAGCCCTGGAAGCTCTCTCCGACAATCTCAAATGGGTGAGGATACTCTACCATATGAATTCCATCTACATCGAATCGGATTGCATTGATATGTGTATTGAAGCCATTGATATCCTTAGGGAGAGATTCAGCCACCCGTACGACAGATCGACGACGCATTAAACACCCCCTTTGATCGTCTACAGCCTGAGACTATTGCACAAGTGTTGACAGATTTAGAGTGGAACCTCTTCTTCTCTATCCGGCCGAAGGAATTCCTGTTTCAGTCATGGCTGAAGCAAGATTCGGAGAGGTGAGAGGAGAGAATAGCCAAGAGTCATACAGAATAGGACTGCACCGAATCTGGCGGCCGCAATACAATGGAACACACAGACCATCGCTTGGGTCACAACTGAAGTGAAGGGAGCCATGGATCCCACACGTCGTGTGTCTGTAATCGAGAAGTTTGTGTCAATTGCACACGTGATCCTCCACTATATTTGATTCTCATTGATCTGCTTCAGGAGCTCTTTCTGTTGAACAATTTCAATGGTGTGGTAGGAATCTTATCAGGAATACGAAATCCTAACGGAACATTGATTGCTGAGATATCGGTGAGATGAAAGAGGAAAACGATGATTCACCGCAGCAGAGTCCAGATGTTCGGGAGAAATACCATCAACTGGACACTCTGATGAACCCAGCTCGAGTGTACGGTCTATACAGGAAACATCTCAAAAGTTGTACGACCCCTCGGATTCCCTATCTAGATGTCTTCCTCACACAAATGGCTTACCTAGATTATACCAACCCAGATCTGCTGGAGGGTCAGTGCGATGAGATGAAGCATAATCTGAAGAGATGGCAGGAGATAACATCCTCAACATACATAAGTACCACCAGATGGGCAACAAGATCTTGAAGTTTCAGAGGAATCTCAGAAGACGTAGCGCACCATATGATACGGTCGAGCATCAGAATGCAAAATCATATCTGTTAGGGACACAAATTCTATCGAGAGATTTTTACTTTCCCAACAGTGGCTACACTAGATCCAGATCGAACACTCAAGATGGAGCAGCGGTAATTACATTGCAATCAAATCA
Organism: Planoprotostelium fungivorum; assembly: GCA_003024175.1. Lineage (NCBI taxonomy): Eukaryota > Evosea > Variosea > Cavosteliida > Cavosteliaceae > Planoprotostelium > Planoprotostelium fungivorum. The sequence continues at coordinate 25,259 of MDYQ01000336.1, read as the reverse complement.
GAGTTCAATCAAATGGTCTGACAATAAACAGAGCGAGGCGAGACTCGTCCGGGAGGAATCATTAGCCCAATTGAGAGAGGAAGTAAAATCAGACATCTCTTCTGCTTCTGACGAAGACATCGACCGGATATCCAGAGTATCGATCACAAAACATTATAGTGTGGATCAAGTGCGTGGCTCATCCATACAAGGTTCTGATGGGAGTAGGTGATCATGAAACAAGGCGAATTCAACAGGAGGTTATATATCATTCGTTCAGGGATGGTCAAAATCATGAAAACAAACCCAAATCACAAGAGTGAGTTGAAATCATATTCTCAACATCTCGATTGTGACGATATATAGCACCCATCAACATTCGTACGGTGGGGCCTGGTAAAATTCTGGGAGAACTATCCATCCTTCACTTCGGTGTGACATCAGCTTCTGTGGTTGCTTCCACTGATGTTGTTATGTCGGAGGTGGATTACCGCATGATTCGTTCCTCAATTGATCTCACCAACCAACAAAAATATGAATATGACATACGAATAGGTGGACATCAAAGTGTTACACAATTTTTTCAAAGCTGACCCGGCGGTGGCATCAAGATTCTACAAGAAGGTAAACGACATTCTCATCCCGATGGATGATTGAGTGTGCAAGGTGGCTCAGAATCTTATCCACAAGTTACGCACGTTCGCAACTTCCGCAGTGGAGCCAGTTCAGGAGGTAGATCCTTCTCAGACTCGTAAAGACAGAAAATATGCGAAATTATTTCATCTGCCAGCCTATGAGGCAGTCATACACGAGTTCTACTGCCAGCAAGGAAGAAGGAACGGAGACCTGTACATCTCACAGAACTATTTCTGCTTCATGTCCAAATTCTTTGCTCACCGAACGAGAGAGAGAATCGCCTTAGATACAGTTCATACGGTCACGCAAGATAAAGATAGAGTCATCATTAGGACTGAAGGAGACAAGAAGGTGAGGAGTGAAGGACGATCTCCTGACTGAATGAAGCAGTATGAATTCAGAAACTTCAAACAGTCAGGGGACATGGAGAATTGTTATAATGTGATGAATCGAGTACTGAAGACTTATCGTGAGAGGGCCTCGGAAGATCAGACGAAGGTAGGAGAGGGAAGAGAAGCAAGACTGAAGGCGTAGGTGGATGGTGCAGCCACATTGGATGAAGAGGAAGTGTATAGTTTGTCGCAGAAGGACTGGGAGTTCATTCGAAGGGGGGCCAAATTCCAGGCGTATAAGAAAGACCAAGTCATTCTCGAGCAGGGAGAGGTGGAATGACATGTGAGGACGACGCTGAATGAAACAGGTGCAAGAGAAGATCTTCTACATCGCCAAAGGAAGCTGCAAGGCGACCACAGTGCTTCCATCAGGAGGAGTGGGAGTGCTGAATGTAATGGTGGAGGAAGAGACCTTCGGAGAGATGTCCTTCTTAGACAAGATCGGTGCCTCTGCCTGTGTCGTAGCGGCTGAAGATGGTGTGGAGATCTTTGCCATCGAGGGCTCATTCGTCAACTTGTTGTCCCGCGTCTATCCAGACATCGCCAGTAAATTCTACCGCTACATTGCATCCATTCTCGCCTCCAGGTGACCATGGACATATCATCCATGTTAAACCATTCAGGGTGAGGAGTAGAGAGATGAAGTCATTAGAGGCATGCTCCACGACTGAAACCAATGTGAAACCGTCGACACTACTCGAGGAAGGAAAAGGGTATTCACCAGAGAAATCAGGATCGCTAGTGAAGCGAAGTGGAGGGAAAGTGGCACACTGGAGGACTCGATTCTGTCAAGTTGTCGGAGGGATGTTCATCATCTACGACACAGAAGGTATTCTTCATCACCTATCCATCTCTACATCGATTCAAATTGACATCCTAGGATACAATGGAAATGAGATATGAGCGATTGACCGTGATAGGAGAAGAAGATGCAAAAGTCGTGCGAAGAGTCTTTCCGCTCGTCGGAGCGACACTGACGGTAATGAGAGACATCTATTGTATGGTTGATGGTATTCAGGTATCTCTACAATTACCCACCATCATGTTCAAGATCAGCAACATCAAGTGGAATCGATCGTTCGGTTTGGACTCTCTCCCCGAGTTGAAGGAATGGGTTGGGGCCATTCTACAGTGGACTGGTGAGAAGTGAGATGGAGTACGTTTGACAAGAGCAGAGATCGAATCCCCTTATCGTTCATTTGCACCCACTCGAATGGGCACTGAGGCTAGCTGGTTGATCGACGGAGAGCAGACCTATGCGACAATTGCAGAGGCAATGTGTGCAGCAAAGGAGAGCATCTATATCACAGACTGGTGGGTTGTGTGAGGTGATGTCTCATTGAATGGACAAGGTTCATGACGCCCGAGTTGTTCATGAAGAGGGATGCGACAGCCACGATTGAAGATCGACTGGATAAGATATTGAGGAGGAAGGCAAGAGAAGGTGTCAAGGTTTACATCTTATTGTGGAAGGAGACTTCCATCGCAGTAAAGGTGAATTCATGATCTTCATCACACGTCGAATGTGGATGATACGCTATTTGATCCGTGTCATCTGACATCCCACAGTTGAATTCCGCGCAAACGAAACGGAAGATGTTGAGTTTACATGAAAACATTCAGGTGAGTTGAGAGAAAGGAGGTGACTGAGAGGTGCAGGTGATTCGACATCCACCATTGGAGCCATTGAATTGGTCGCACCACCAGAAGACTGTGGTGGTTGATGGTGATATTGCCTTCGTGGGGGGAATGGACTTGTGCTACGGAAGATGGGACACACAAGATCACCGATGTGTGGATAACTGTCACTTGAACACATTGTGGCCAGGTAAAGACTATGCCAATCCAAATAAGCGCTCTTTAGACCATCCCGAGGCACCCTTCAGAGTCAGTAGATATCACACTCATCGATAATAATGGGAGATGGATCGGATATAGACACACAGGTAGATGTACATAGGATTGACTGTACGATAGGAACACATTGATAGAGAGACGGTACCTCGAATGGCATGGCATGATATTTCTGTTCGATTGGACGGAATGGGGGCCAGAGATGTGGCTTACAACTTCATTCAAAGGTGAAACCATCACGTAGATCTCTGTCTGATAGTCACAGGTGGAATCACCACAAGGAGTTCAATGGAGAGACGAACTATCCGTACCTGATACCGAAGGCAATCAACTCCATCCCACCCACGAAAGGAACATGCCGAGTACAATTACTCAGATCCATCACTGAGTGGAGTGGTGGTGTCCTCACGGAAAGATCGATCTACAACGCCATGATCGATATGATTCAAAAGGCGGAGCACTACATATACATCGAGAATCAGTATTTCATCAGTTCACTGGCTAGTGGTGAGGAGGACCTCACCGTACATTCGATGACATCTTATTAGGTGGTATAGAGAACACCATTGCGGAAGAGATTCTGAAACGAATCATCAGAGCCATCCGAGAGGGACAGGTGAGAAGAGCATGAGAAGGATCTGAAGGGATTAGGTCTTTCGAGTTTTTGTGTTGATTCCAGTGCTGCCCGATGGAGTGTACGAAGAGAATGCGGGCATTCGTTATATCATGAAATGGTGAGGGCACAAAAGGAGAAGAACTGAAAAAGATAGGCAATATGACACGATCTGTCGAGGTGGTCGATCGATCATGGAGCAGATACACACCATGTTCCCCGATGTAGATCCATTAGATTACATTACCTTTCATTCTCTCCGATCTCATGGAAATCTGGACGACGTGGTAGTCACCGAGCAGATTTACGTGCACTCCAAACTGATGATCACGGACGATCGGCGAGTGCTGATTGGATCAGCGAACATCAATGACAGGTGAAGTGAATCGATGTGAATAGGAGATGACAGAGACAGGTCATTGAGAGGCGACCGAGACAGTGAGATCGCCTGCCTCATCGAGGACACGGACAGCTTTGTCACTCGAATGAACCGCCAAGAATACACGGCCAACCGATTTGCTTTCAATCTGAGGGTCAATCTGTGGGGAGAGCATCTGGGGCTAAATCCAGAGGAGATCAAATTGGTCGCAGACCCAGTTTCGACGGTGAGAGGAGAGGAGCGGAAGAAGGGACTGACACATTCAGGTGACTTACAAATATTGGAGGTTGGTCTCCAGCAACAACACCAAGATCTTTGTGTCTGTATTCCCAGGGATACCCCAAGACAGCATTGCCTCCCTGAACGAACTGAATGTAATCGGAGAGCAGCCCATGGACCCAGACAAGGATAAGCTCCTAGGAATGGTGAAGGGACACTTGGTCGATTTCTCTCTGTCTTTCTTGAAGAATGAGAGCCTGAGGCCTGAGTTTACCGACATGCGCGTTCGGGCGGTCGACAAGTCGATATTTCAGTAAATAAATCAACGGAGTTTGTAGATTTTGTGCAACACACATCACATCGATGATGATCGGAAGGTCGCTGAGCAATGCTCTTCCGCATTCATTTCGGATGCAAAGGTCATTCAGTAGAAGATACAGCAATTCATCTATCCAACGGTCCGCACAGAGTATGCCTGTTGTGGATGAGATGTTGATAGATACCTTCTCACGAAAGCACAACTACCTTAGAATTTCTCTGACAGAGAGATGTGTGTCACATGAAACATTCACATTCTGATATGCACACAGGTAATCTCAGGTGTCAATATTGTATGCCAGAAGAAGGTATCGAGTTGACCCCCTCAGAGAACATCATGACGCAAGACGAGATTCTCAGAATCGCCACTCTCTTTGTGGAATCTGGTGTCACGAAGATACGACTCACAGGAGGAGAGCCATTGGTGAGTGAGAAAGTATTATTCTGTTGACTCCAACAGGTGAGGAAAGATGTGGTGGACATCTGCGAGAGGCTGGGAGCATTACCTGGATTGAAACATTTGGGAATGACAACAAATGGGCTCACTTTACCGAGGAAGATCGGTGATTTGCACCGTGTGGGTGTGAATCTCCTCAACATCTCTCTGGATACGCTCAAAGCAGACAAATTCACCTTCATCACTCGACGTCTGGGTATTCATTCTCTCTGTATCGTATCTGAACTAGTTAGGCTTCGAGAGAGTAAAAGAATCCATCGACCTGGCGCTGAACAAGTACAAATTTAATCCTGTGAAGATCAATTGTGTCGTAATGAAAGGTTTTAACGATGATGAAATATGGGACTTTGTCGAGATGACGAAAGAGCAAGACATGGAGGTGAACATCATGCAATGTTGTGACTGACGAGGTCAGATTCGTTTCATCGAGTATATGCCCTTTGGAGGGAACCGATGGAGTGACAAGAAATTCATCTCCTATCAAGAGATCATCGACAAGATCAAGCGACTGCACCCAGAGTTCAAGCGTATACCAGAAGAAGAGATAGCCAGCGAGACTTCTAAGTTGTGGAAGGTCCCCGGATACAAAGGAAGGATTGGCTTCATCACTTCCATGAGTCAGCACTTTTGCTCCTCCTGTAATCGACTCCGTCTCACTGCGGATGGGAATTTGAAGGTGATTACTGTGAGTGATGTCCATTGAGAGGAATAGGTCTGTCTGTTTGGACAAGAGGAGGTGAATTTGAAGGACTACATGAGAAAAGGGGCCACGGATGAAGAGCTGAGGAGATGGATTGACATGGCAGTGAAGAAGAAGAAATCTTCGTTGGGAGGGAAGACAGACATGTACGAGCTAGCCAAAGGCACAAATCGGCCCATGATCTTGATTGGTGGTTAGGTGGTACACTCTGGTAAACATTTCTGATGTTCCATAGATTTGTGGTCGATCATAAATCATGTATTTGTCTATACAACAAGAAATGTATTTTCATCTTCTGTAACATTGTGCCCTCTTTGAACGAATGGAATGCGTTGCTATAAGGGTGACATTAGTCCTGGCTATATTCTACTGGGTGTAGAAGCCAGTCCAGCTCAAAAAATTGAACCTTTTTTTTGGTTGGGCAGACATTCGCTGATCAACAACCCGCAACATTCATTCATGGGGGTCGAGCTGGTTTTGATTGCTACCGTTGCCACGGTCAGCTGTTTGGTTTTGTTCATTGCATTATGTGTCGGTTCTTCCAGAAGGTAGGTCCCTGTTCATTTTGACCTAATTGACGGGACGAAGCAAAGAAGATTCTCTCCCCCTAACTCGTCACGACGAGTTGAGCACTCGAAGTATCAAGACGACTCAACGCACAAAAACTCAAACGCTCCCTAGCGTATCGAGAGACGTCAAAGATCTCATCGGAAGAGATGAGGTGCGTCAACATACAACTCGTCTATTGAAAGGAAATAGATCACTATGATTGCTCGCCAATACCTGAGATCAACAGAATATGGAAATTCTACGTATCTGGAGAACATCGGTGCGAATCGTCTCCGAATCACTAAGGTGATGATGCGTAGGATCGAGGAAGAACAAGTACTATTTTATGGTTCAAGATCTCCAGAAGCAGAAGCACCTACTGACGGTGGTATGTGCAGCGATAGAAGAGAGATGAGTCAACGATGAACAGATTAGTGTCGGGGAGAAGGCAGCGCAGCTTCTGCTATCAGATCCTCGAAAGAACAACGTCAGACAGATCGTGCAGGAGGCTTCGGTGAGGAGTCAATGGATCGATCTTTGTTGAATGGTGATAGAACCCTTGGCTATACTCCACATCATTCAATGAGTACCACAGAGAGAAAGGTACGTCAGAGAAGTACCTCTGGTTGACACGGACAGGACTGTATTGCGTCGTTCGTCCCTTCAACGAGAAGGGAAGTCTGAGAGATTACATTTTCAATTCGAATCCCACCAAAGCAGCAAATCAAAAGCATGTGATACGAAACGCGAGATTCATCACCGATGAGAAGATCTCCCTCTTTGGTAGACAGATCTTAGAGGGACTCATCTATCTCAAAGGTGAGAGTTAGAATGAAGCACAACCACTGACGAGAGAACAGGACAGAACATCCCAATGTACAATGTGCACGCAGGAAACATCATCGTCACCAACAATTACACCATTGCTCGGATCACAGACTACGAGTCAGACATCCTTGACCTCCAACCCAGATTCCAAAAAATGATGAAAGGCAAGATGCCGACTAACATCGAACCTTCTGTTGTAGGTTTCCTTGGCATACTGTATGAGGTGGGTGTGTCCGTTGATTCCCATTCATCTTGTCTAGATGGCTGCACGATACGAGCTGGATAGCTACCAGCTGGATGATCTACCGAACGAGGACTTCTCTCCTGCAGTCAAGAAGGTACTCATATATCCCTCTCTTCATCGACTTCGTTTCGCTCCTCTTTGAGGATTCGGTTCTCTTCTGACTGAAGGCAGGTACTTCGGGAGGTACTGAAAAAGAGTGGGGATACCAAGATCACCCTGGAGGACTTGGCGGATCTTCCACTCTTTAAGAACGTCCAACTCTACAGTGATTGGGATGGAACGGTTGTGCCACACACACAAGAGATGAAGAGAACCTTGGAAGCGATTCAGGTCAACTCTGACGAACGTCTTGGTCTGAAGATTAAATCTCCGAAGTCCTCGCGAAGGTAGAATGACATATACATCCTCTCTGATAAATTGTAGAACAACACGAGTACCCACAGCTGCACCAAAGACGACCTCAGAAGGTACTGCTCCCGCTCCAGCACCTGCCCCAGCACCACCTGCCCCAGCACCACCTGCCCCTGCACCACCTTCTGCGCCACCTCCATCTGCACCACCTCCATCTGCACCACCTCCATCTGCACCACCTCCGGCTTCTTCTGACAGATCATCTCTTTTGCAGTCCATCAGCTCTTTCAACTCGAAGGGCTTGAAGAAAACAAAAACATCCGACCGAAGTGGACCGAGGGTGTAATAAAATCCACAACATTTTAGGTTAATTGTAGTAGACACATCGCATCAACACGTGATCATGATGCCACCCCTGAACAAGGGAATCATGAAGGCTATGAATGCTTCAATGGATATATCATCGGCAGAAACAATCAGTCAGGTGATAAGAGCCGCCAGCTGGCAACCAAGTAGAGTTTTACGTGCATTTCGAGAGCCAAATTCACCACTGAGAAGAAACTGGAACGCTATAGTATTCATGTCCATTGTGTTCAATTGGATCAGTGTTCCTCTCGTGCTCGCTTTTGGTAAATTATTCATTACACCCAATGCGGAGGTGACCAATCTCAACATCTTTAGAAGTTAACAATCGTAGAAACTTCTGTACGTCTTCAATTTATTATTCGATGGCTGCTACGTGTTGGATATTCTCGTAGGATTCAAAGCAGGGCTCATTCTGTGAGTTTCACGATCGGAAATATCTGAACGCCCATGCAGAGATGGCAGCATAGTGACATCCTCTAAAAAAGGTAACGATCATACGAGTCCAATCTGATCTCTTCAATTGTTGTACGGATGAATGTTTCCAGTGGGAGAGCACTACGTGAAGACTTGGTTCTTCTTAGATGTGCTCTCTGTATTTCCAGTGGACTATCTTGTCTTTTTCTTCGCCTCTATGCAAATTCAGTATCTGTTACGCTTACCGCGACTGATCAAAATCTTCAAGTGAGGCGATACATATTGGTCGAGGTGTCTCATTGATGCAGATCATCTTTGTTCTGGGAGAACTGGGAGATGAACACATCAAACCCCTCTTCTATACGTCTCCTCAAATTGATGCTGTTCATCATGATCCTCAGGTGATGTTCACTCTCTTCTCTCCTGATTGATTTAGTCATCTGGTCGCTTGTACATTCTTTAGTATAGCATCATATGAAGACTTCCCAAACAACAACAAGTGGTTTATGGTGACATACACAAATCAGCAGTGATTCATGTCCATACAGTTTAATGCAACAAAAATGAGCGAATCAACGCTTCATGATGCATACATCAAGTCATTCTTTTGGGCCTTCACCAGTATGTCAGGTATGTTCTGAAGTCGATGTGACAGAGTCTCATCATTGCATCAGGCCTTGGGGGAGAATCGAGTCTACCACGTACTTATGTCGAATTACTCTTTACTATTTTTGTTGCTGTTGTTGGGGTTGGAGTCTTAGCCGCCGTCATTGGTAACGCATGGAACCTTTTGTCTGAGGATCCTGTCAACGAGGAATACAGAAAGTGAGGAGGATCTGATTCGAAAGTGCTGATCAGCGCAGGAATATGGATAACATGAACGTGTTCATGTCAAAGAACAATTTACCCATGCAACTGAGGAACAGAGTCAGGCAACATTATGAATGTGAGCATTAATTCATCTGCACTGTATGATTGATTGCAGGTCTCGTCAGTCGGCATGGTGTGGCTGAAGATATGATTTTCTCTTCTCTGCCTGAACATCTCAGACTTGATGTCTCTCTCTTCATCAACAGGGAATTGTTCGAAAAGGTCCCTTTCTTTCAAGGTGGGATCTGTACAGCGATTCCAAGTGACTGTCTGTAGGGTGTGAGCAGGGATTCATCAAGAGAATTGCTGTACACCTCCAACCTAGATTCTTCTCTCCTGGTGAATGGATATTACACGCAGGAGATTATGGCAGTGACATGTACTTCATCAGCAGAGGAAAGGTACAAGCTGTGGATTTACAAGGAGAATTCTTGTCGAAGATGAAGGTCAGAATGGTAGATTGATTAGATCTTTAATGTTTGATAGACTGGAAGCTTTTTTGGAGAAATTGCTCTCCTTTTCAGATGCAAGGTAGATATTCTATTGAAATCACTTCTCACTTTTTGTAGCGGACAGCATCAGTGCAAGCGTTGAAGTACACTGAGCTATTCGTACTGAGCAAAGAAGGTGAGAATGATAATGGAACATCTTTAAATTTGTTGGTTAGATTTTGATTCCGTTCTCCTGGACTATCCTGAATACAACAGCCGTATTGAAAAGATTGCAGCAGAAAGATTAGAGCAGGTGCATAACGATCAAGGTTATATTTTATGTTTATAAACATGCACAGGTTCATCACGAGCTGCAATTGATTCATAGAAATCGAGGGATTCTCAAACAGAGAGATAAAAATCTCATGGATATTGCCGCCAAGTTTAGAAAGGGAGAACTTGCTGTCCAAAGTGCAGACAAAGATCTCTTACCTTTAGGTTTATCAAAACAAAGCATCCAGCAAATGAGTAAGCGAGAACTGATTGAGCTGAATGCCAAGGTATGCTCTGTGTCTCAAATTATAGCAGAATCTCTCCAGAACTGCAAGATAAATTGAGAGTTTGTTTGGACATGTTGACTGATGTGGAGGTGTGAACGTTCACTAATATTCAGGTAGATTGTCTTCGGTGACGCTTAGTGCCTTCACTCTGACACAGATGCAAATAAGGTTCACACAGAAGAGAGGTAGACTTCTTATTATATCGCGGAGCGCTGAAAACGTAATGATGGTCATTATAGTAGAAGGGAATATCATAGCGGATTTCTCTACAACTCACCTTGCATCATAGTGCATTTACCTACAACTAAACACACACTGAATGCTTGCTTCCTGTGATCAGTTTGTAAATTCTCTGCAAAACATTTATAGGCTTTTGTGTGCTTACAGACTAGATAGAAATCACTGCACACTAAAAGATAGTAGCCTGTGCCTCACAGAGGCAGAGGCTAATGAGGGTTTGTGGGTGGGCCTTGTGTGTTGTGTTTCTGTTTGTCTGATAAGAACATGCTTTGTGCACACCTCCATATTACTTGTACAGACCATGACAAATATTTAGAGGATGATTGTAAGCTTTCTGTGCTCAGAGCATGCTTTATGCAGATTAGGTGGAAATCATTACACATCCCCTGCTTGCTTGCTGAACCTGAAAGGTGAAGCAGGCATTATTGTGTGCTCTGTGTTTCTCTTTGTATCTGTTCTGTGCATGCTTTGTGCACATCCTTCTCTTACCTTCACAGACTATATTAATATTTTATAAGTATTTACAAGCTTTTATGCACTAAGAGCATTTTATGCAGTCTTGGCGGAAATCACTCCACATCTCTTACCAGCTGGCTGAACCTGAAAGGTGAAGCAATCTATATTGTATGCCTTATGTTTCCTTAGAGGCTGCTATAGAGTGTGCCTAAAATGCACTGAAGGCCACCTTTTAGCAAATCTATTGATGTTCCAACTTTTCTTTGTATGCTCTGATTACCATCATCTACTTTGTGATAAATTTGTCTCTTTGTTCTAATGTCTTATGCATCTCCTCTAGCTGAAGCTCTAAAGACATTGTCTTGCTTGTACATTCTACTTGTACCTTTTTGATTTCTGCTGCAGACTCTTTCTCTTTCTCTTCTAGCAATTCTTGTAATCTTTCTCATATCTCTTATTGTTCATTTTCATACATTGTTTCTTGTTGCTGTATATTGTTAGTTCCCTCTCAAATAGTCTTTTGAGATTCTCTGATTCTTCATTCAGCTCACACTTCTTGCCTCTAATCTTTGTATTCTGTATCCTATGTTTTAAGCAGTCCACAATGCTTTGTGGAAGCTGACTGACCATATCATTGTATGCAAAGTTCCACCATTGAGTCATAGTAAAATGTAGTAATTGGTAATACTATAGTAAATATAGTAATTTTGCTAGGTAAATTAAAAGTAAATAAATAGTAAGAATAGTAAAAATTGGTAAGATGATAATGTTGCATAAAATAAATTTATAGTAATCTTAGTAAGATATCAGTGTTTTCAGTGCTTGTCAAGAGTATAAAAAAATAAGATTTACCTGTTTTACTATGTTTTACTCTGAAATACTACAGTCTACTCATTTTCTATATCAACATCAGTGTCATCACCTGTATCCTCTGCAGCTTATAGAATCCTTCTTCTGATTCTGTCTCTTGCATCTGGTCCAGTCTCCTTTTTCACCAATCTGCTTATAGTATTGAGATACTTGGTTTCAGCTGATATTTCATCAAGGTAATCCTTAAATTCACTGGGGTTCCTACTTACATACTCTCTGATACCTTTTGGTAGGTGTAGTATCTTCATTCCAGGAGGTGGTTTTAACACTGTAGCTCTATTTGTATGTCCTGCATTCAACTCTTTCTCATATGCTGAGTTTCTCAGTCCACTATATGGTATAATCTTGTACTGTTCATATTTAGCATCAGGATCATCATACTGTTCAACACACTTTTGGAATACCTCAGGAGGTGTATGTTTTGCTACACACCCTAAGAACTGCTTCTTAGGTCTGCTCATCAACCAACTCACCTGTTTACTCTGTTGCTGCCTAGTAAGATCATTGACTTTTGTATTAGCTGCCAGATACTTGTGTATGCTTGTTGCATCATCCATGATTCTGATCCAGAATTGCTTGAAACTGCTCATTATCAGCTAACATCTTTTTAACAGCAGGGAGACTGACCTTTCCTGTCTGCTGTTTTACTTGCTCATTGAGATTGCTAAAATTAGGGAAGCCAATGAGCTCAATTATGTTATCTCTTGTTAAATAGTTGAGAAGCTTACTGACTGGTAACTCATCAAATGCTTTTGGTTCAGTTCTTTTGACTGGAAAAGTCTTGACAAGATGATTATCATACAGGTTGTANCGATTGCATCACATCTTCAATAAATCAACGGTTATTTGAATAGTTTATTTTTAGACAGCGCACCATAGCAATCAGTGATTTCAATCCACGTGCCACTGAAGTATATCCATTGCCTCATCTCGGCTACGACCTAACCGATCAACAACTGATCTGACCTCTGATACATCACATCATTCAAGAATCACCTGCATAGAATCGTGTGATTTGTTGAGTATAGGCTCGCATTTAGTGTTGAGGGTTGTTGTGGCCACATCAGATGGGATATGATAATGTTGGTTGGCTCTGCACGAAGTTTTCTGATATTGTTCTCATGACTTTCTGGGGAAAATTGTCGAGACGAGACAGAGACAAGAGTTGCTTGTGTCTTGTCTCGTACCGTCTTGCGTGATAAAAATGGCAAGACGAGACAGAGACCGAGACAAGCAATTTTTTGTCGAGACAGATCCGAAAAATGCGAGACAAGACAGAGACACAAATTTTTATGTCTCTGCAGGTCCTTACTGCAGGAAGACTGACCTTTCCTGTCTGCTGTCTTACTTGCTCATTGAGACTGCTAAAATTGAGGAAGCCAATGAGCTCAATTATGTTATCTCTTATTAAATAGTTGAGAAGCTTTTGCGTTGGAAAATAAGATTGAGTTTATCAGAAAACAAATGATTGTAATCCGAGCGTTCAACGATAGATTTGATCAATTGGACCAAACTGAGAAGCACCATCACTGCATGTCAGAAAAGGCAGGACGCTAAATCAAATCTGAACATGTAGCTCTCTATCTGTGTGGAATGGATGACTTTGTGATTTCACCTCTATTTTTTTTGCAGTCATTTGGAGCCCTGTAGAGGTCCTGGAGACGCTGCAACGAAAAATATGGAGAATAAAGATTGAGACTCACCGTGAGAGAGGAACTAAAGTAAGTTGATGTTAGCTGTGACGCATTTGAAAGGAAGACTATAACAATTCAGCAAACAACCTTAGAGAAACTGGGTAGGGATGGTGGGATTGTAGTCGTCAACAGAGCAAAGACCTGAAAAGAAACCCGACTTGTTGAACATAGATGGCGATGACGTAACGAGAGCTGTGGCGTATTGGATGACTCCGTTTGCGAGTGAGACCTCAGGAAATTGAAGCAGGATCACAACGGTCGCAAAGCGCGGTTTGCAGATGCGAATTCCGAAAACAAAAATTCGAGAAACAGCCCAGCCAGCCGGACTCCCAGACAGAAAGGATATGGAGACGAGAGACAAACGTTTTGAGTGAGGAGTTTATCTAGGATACTCAACACCAGCCTCGGCGAGCGTGATGGGTGACTCGATAAGGGGAAGGATTATGTGGCGAGGGTCAGGGACGATACGGATCGGGACGAGAAGGTGCAGGACGAGGCAGTTCGGGGTGATGAGGAGGTAAGTAAGGATGATTAGAGTCAGGAGGAGGGGAGCTGAAATCACGCTGCATGGCTATAATTTGAAGGTATGTAACGCATCTTGTTTTTTCCCTTGGTTTCAACGAACAAAAGCGAGTCATCTCATGACCTGAGGACCACGTGATGGTGGAGCGCGATCACGCATGTCCGTCGATTCATGTGAAACGGAGATATAACTTTACTCCGTCTCTTAGAATCCGTTGTGGCAGAGTGCCCTCATGAGGATCTCATGGCGGAAGCGGAGGAAGAGGGAATTTGTTGTTTCCCGTAAGGGAAACATTCATTTTCAAGCGAACACAAGCGAACACACAAGCGAACAACAACAACATGCCCAAGAAAGGTCGTAGAACTACCACCACCACTACTCCTAGTGAGCCCGACAACAACTGCGGCTGGGGCTAGGCAAGCCCATCACCATAGACGAATGGTCAGGGAAATGACTGAGCAACAATGTAGCCAGAGACTCAGTATCACCCCGCTGTTGTCGTAATACAATGCATTCTAGTTTGTCTTTATGACCATTTTGCCTCATTGTGTCTTTTGTATGATTTGAGTGTATAGATTTCCACCCAGACTGCACAAAGCGAGTACAGAGCGCGCGAACGCTTAGAAATGTTTTGCAGAGGATTACCAAACAGAACACAGGAGGCGAGCATTCAGTGAGGTTATTCCTCCATAAATCGGATAAATTTTGAGAATAAATATTCGTAATCGTACTGTGATGATGTCATTCAGATCAGATGATTGCTAATCTCTGAAGATGACGGAAACAGAAGAAAGAGAAGAGATTTTCTTAAGAGATTCTCACATAATCAATTGTTCATTCGATCAATGGTATCCCAATTTCTTGCAATGCACCTTTCCAAGCCGTATCATTCCTCTGACAGAAAACGTTTTGCAATGGTTGGAATCAGACGGAATCGTGATGGATGGAGTCGTCAGTAGACAAGACGAATACGATCGCTTTGATGCAGGCGAACCGGAATGGTCAGATGATGACCAGGTTTGAGGCATATGACCTTCTGAAAGACTAAACAACATAGGGGGAGAATCAAGCACAGTTACCGGCCTTCCCTGAACTGGATGAGGAGATCGAACAGGTCATCGTAGAGTTTGGAGGTTCTGTTTTTCCCAAACTCAACTGGAGCTCTCCAAAGGTGATGTATTCCGTTTCAATTGCTGAGATGGGCAGGATGCAACGTGGATGATGACCAGCGGCAATCTCAAATGCAAGAAGCCAGAGGACATCTACCTCCTCTTGAAGAGCTCTGATTTTATATCTCACGACTTGTATCACGCGTGAGCACACAAATGAAGTATGGTATCTCAAGTCTCTCAGCTTCGAGAAGTGTTGGCCCGTGTCAGACAAAAGGAAGCCCACCCAAGTGTGCTTGGTGTTGAGGAAGTGGTACGATAACATGAAGCCATCAATGGAATTCAGATGCTTTGTCAAGAACCAGATTTTATTCGGTGTGCTGTTTGGATGATGAGACGTTCTGATATAGGGGAGGAATCAGCCAGAGGCACGACGACTCGTTCTATTCATTTCTCCAAGATGAGAAAGAAGATATTCGAGGAAGGATTGTACAATTCTTCGTAGACAAAGTGATGGACAAGTTTCCTGACCCCGACTGTATCCTCTCTTGTGTATCATATTGTGGGATGCTTCTCCTTCACCACCCAACAGATGTATTTGATGTCTACATCACGAAGAATAAGACGGTGACGCTGGTGGACTTCAATCCTTTTGGGGAGGTGAAGAACGAAGATGGAAGAGACAATGATAAGATTAGGTAACAGATGGACTCATGTTCGAATGGAGCGAGCTACATCTATGGGATGCCAACAGCGACCTGCTTCCAGATATGAGAATTGTGGGGTCTAACGCAGGTATCAAGCCCAAATCACTGGAGAATCGAGTCCCGTTCGAATTGATTGATCTATCTGAAGGTGACTCCACTCGATACGAGTCAATTCATTTTTAATCAGGCTCGGCCTTGTCTAATCTCGTAGAGGAATTAAAGCGAGAAGGGAACTTGCAGAACAATACATCATAATTCGATAGAGCGGTCCTCTGAATGTTGTGATGTTCTCTGAGTTGTGTGTCCCTTTCAATCCATGAAATTCTTTCCATTGTAGCTCACACAACTGGGCATGATCGTCATCTTCGCCTTCGTTCTTTTGCGAGGTCCAATTAATATCGTTTGGAATATATAAATACTTCTTCCGTTCGACTTCAGAGTGATCCACCTCGATCTATAAGCCACCTTGACGAAATCTTCTTCTTTGGGTCCCGTGGCCGGCGTTTCTATTGCTGTAGCCCGCCCTTCCTTCGAAGTTAGGTGCCTGGACAGAACCTAGGTGATAGATGACTCGATATGAGAGGAATATCCTTAGGACAGAAGATCGGTGAGGATCAGAAGAGACTGAGAGCAACCCGTCGAATCACTCACGAGGGATCTCTTGGGAGGAAAGGTCATGTATCACTGGAAGCGCACGACACATCGTCAGTGACGTGACGGTGTTGGGTATTGCGAAATGAGACAAAAACTCATGTGAGCGTTATGGAGAAACCGAGCCAGTCTAGTTGACGATCGTCATGACGGTGTGCATGATCTCTCGATATTCAGTCCATCATTATAATGACATAAAAGATATCAGTATTACCAAGTGAACGCAAAATTGAAAGCTGTCTGAAACAAAATCGACCAAGCCTATGGTCGTGTAACTGGGTGATTTCCGTTGTAAATGGCGAATTTTGAAATATCAACGCGTTTAGGACTTTTGCCAGTTATGAGCGCTTACTTCATTGCTTCTTCTTTGACAGAAATTCAGTGAACGATAGAGGCCCGCGGACTTTTAAGGTAGAAGAACCATATCGGCTTATGTTGGCGGTAGTGATTCCGACTGGAAGATTCCACGATCTACAATTTTATCACGTGACTTGCGAGCTTGATCCTCACGACGGCGCGCCTTTTTATCGCCTCGCGGGAAGACTGATGAGCCAAAACAATTCGAGTTGTTGGTCTCTTCAGGCGTTGGCTTTCTATGAATCCATCGGCTATACCCACGCCTGTTGAATATGATGGCCCCACCACTCTCCTCTTCTTCTGTGATGTCTTCTGCCCCTTCAATTCCACTCTTCGCCTCTTCCTCTTCTCTGAACTCTTGTATGTTGCGTGGTATCCCGTTGTGCGAGCCAATCGATCCACGAACTGTTGAGAGAGTGGTACTTGACATCTGATTTGGTTTTTCTGGTTGGTGTCCATGCATTTGGATCACTAATTTTTTTGTCGTGCATATTCCAGTAGTCGGGAGAGAAGTGATCCATTCTCAACCGGAAAAACCGACGCAATCATTTGTAGGCAGCAGATGATCCTTCGTTGAAGTGAATGATGGCCAGATCCACGCATGATGTGTATGCTGCATTGCGTCCTTTGTTCGTATCCTTCGGCAAATAGTGGCGAAGAACGGAATTGAACGTCTCGTTTCGTTGAGATGTGTGCGATCTTTCTGGCGTTGACGTCGCACGCAAAGGTTTCGATGATGCTGTTGAGCTGAGATTGGAGGCCTGTATGGTTCAGAATTGACTGCCACTGTGGGTTGCCGCGTCCTTTACACCATTTTCCGCAATGGGTGTGTTCTCCGTAGTAGTGAGGAACAATGGTCCGGAGAATGACTTTGTGAGATTTTTGTCCAATGACCACTCCTGTGCCAGCAGATGCAGACCCGTGATGCATGTGTGACCTCTTGCTCCAGCAGGCGTCATAAGACCCAGTGATGTGGACCAGGGGTATATTCTTCTTAGATAAGACAAAGTTGACGGCAGCTCCAGCCTCCTCTGACAGAGGGACCTCTGTGTGACGAGACTTCTCCTTGCTCTCCTCAGCTGTAATTCCAATGATAGATCCAATTTTCCGTGAGATTTTATCAAAGGTTCGATGAGTCATGAGGTGGGGTACATGTAAGAATCCAAAGAGTCTGTCCAATAGTGAAGCACCTCCTCCCAGTGTAATAGAAGCAAGTGTGGCACGCACATTGATGAGAGGTTGATTCTTTGGCTCTTTATGTGCTCTCTCTTTCTAGAGACAGTCAGAAGATGTTAATGTTTACTGTTCTCTCACTGTGAGAATCACTGTGTGACTTTGGTCCCTCAGTTTTATCTGTGGGCTGGTGTCCCAGGCTTGACGATCAAGGCATCTTGAACATGAGAAGTGGAGACGTGTTGACAGGCCATACTTGGTGTCCTCCTTGTCGTATCTCCAGTGACCATTGCACTGGCAGAAGCAGAAAGTTGTGATGAAGTTGATCATCGTGTGGAAATGAATGAGACGGAAACTCTCATTTTCTAACTCCAACTGCTGTGCTGGCTCAATATCTGGTAGTAGAGGAATATCCATCTGTGATGTTCAGATGATGCCGGCAAATCGAGCGAACTCACCATGGACGGATCCAGATCATTCAAAGAGTGTTCGGGCACAAAACACGTCTATNAGTGATCCTTCACTTTCTTCCAGACTCCTTTTGCTACCTTCTCCTCTCCCACTCAACGGATGTCACACTCTTTACATCTCACTCCGCGGAGAATGACTTTGTGAGATTTTTGTCCAATGACCACTCCTGTGCCAGCAGATGCAGACCCATGATGCATGTGTGACCTCTTGCTCCAGCAGGCGTCATAAGACCCAGTGATATGGACCAGAGGTATATTCTTCTTAGATAAGACAAAGTTGACAGCAGCTCCAGCCTCCTCTCCCAGTGTTATAGAAGCAAGTGTGGCACGCACATTGATGAGAGGTTGGTTCTTTGGCTCCTTATGTGCTCTCTCTTTCTAGAGATGGTCAGATGAAGATGTTAATGTTTACTGTTCTCTCACTGTGAGAACCACTGTGTGACTTTGATCCCTCAGTTTTATCTGTGGGGCTGGTGTCCCAGGCTTGACGATCAAGGCATCTTGAACATGAGAAGTGGAGACGTGTTGACAGGCCATACTTGGTGTCCTCCTTGTCGTATCTCCAGCGACCATTGCACTGGCAGAAGCAGAAAGTTGTGATGAAGTTGATCATTGTGTGGAAATGTATGAGACGGAAACTCTCATTCTCTAACTCCAACTGCTGTGCTGGCTCAATATCTGGTAGTAGAGGAATATCCATCTGTGATGTTCAGATGATGCCGGCAAATCGAGCGAACTCACCATGGACGGATCCAGATCATTCAAAGAGTGTTTGGGCACAAAACACGTCTATCATCGGTCAGTTGGGTTAAACGTTGCCACTGACCATTTTGGATGGATGGATAACCAAAGGTGCTGGTACCTCCGAAGACAATAATTTACACTGCATTACCGTCAAATTTCTCCTCTCACGATAGTAATCCTCACACTCGATTGCTCCCTTTGCATTGTATCATCGCTCTCGCAATGGGGTCTCTTTGCCCGTCCAAGTATTGCGATACTTTCTCTCCACCTCGATTGAGCCTTCGTGGTGAACGGCATTGACGATTTTGAGCGAACATCGCATCGATGTTCCCGCACGTGACCTCCGATTTTGCCCTTCGGAGAGCGGCCTCTCTCTCTCCTCAATTATCTCAAAATCTGTTCGAATTTTAATTCTGATGAATTTATGATGGTCAGAACAATAGCTAATCTATCCAATATTGTCTTCAGAGTGTGGGGTCATGTGGCATCTGAGCGAGAAATCTTTTATGTGCTGTAGAGACGTCAAATATCCTATAGATCCGCAATGGTTCAGAGGTACCTCTACAACTTTCATGAATTCTCAAAATCTGTTCGAATTTTCGATCCAAAACTTAAACTACCGGTAGCCACACATTTGATCTATTCATNTGTTCTCTCACTGTGAGAACCACTGTGTGACTTTGATCCCTCAGTTTTATCTGTGGGCTGGTGTCCCAGGCTTGACGATCAAGGCATCTTGAACATGAGAAGTGGAGACGTGTTGACAGGCCATACTTGGTGTCCTCCTTGTCATATCTCCAGCGACCATTGCACTGGCAGAAGCAGAAAGTTGTGATGAAGTTGATCAAATCTGTTCAAATTTTAATTCTGATGATTTTATGATGGATAGAACAGAAGCTAATCTATCCAATATTGTCTTCAGAGTGTGGGGTCATGTTACATCTGAGCGAGAAATCTTTTATGTGCTGTAGAGACGTCAAATATCCCATAGATCCGCAATGGTTCCGAGGTACCTCTACAACTTTCACGAATTCTCAAAATCTGTTCGAATTTTTGATCCAGAATTTGAGCTACCGATAGCTAGACATGCGATCTATTCATTTATACGATCAAACATGGGTCTCATGTGCCATTGAAGCGTGAAATAATTATCGCATTCAAAGTCAGACGAGTTTTCCATACAAGCCTCGTGGTAAAAAGTTTTGTGCGGAGAGGGCGAAAAGTCACGTGATTGAAGAATTTTCCAATCGGAACTCTATGGTATCGTGCCACCTTACTTAAGTAACAATTGCAACACTTTTCATGCTGTTATCCATGCCAAATCTTGCACCATCGGACATTATACTCTAACCACTCAAGGCAGACAACATTTTCAGATATCTTACCGATTTCTATCTCGCATCGAGACATTCGTCATTCTAAGATTTATTGTACGCGACTTAGAACCTTGAATTGCGGAATGAACCAGAACCTTGACCGTAAGATTGACTTCCACCATACTCTCTTCTTCCAAACGACCTCTTGTTTCCACCTCCAAAACTCGGTCTCCGTGAGACAGACTCCTCCAAAAAGGAAGGAACCTGATCCAGTCAGCCTTGTCTTACTTCCTCTCCCTCACCTCTTGCTTTGCATCAGAGAGGATGGTGATGAGAGAGCTCGATAGCCTCGAATCATCTTTGGGGTTGAAGAAGGAGATGGACGTTCCTGTTCTTCCGGCTCTGCCCGTTCTTCCGATCCTGTGCACGTAGTCGTCGATCTCCATCGGGAGATCAAAGTTGATCACCGTCTCGATGTCCTGTCCCCTTCAGTCTCCTCCCTCACTCTCCCTTCACCTTCACGTCCAGTCCTCTCGCTGCGACATCAGTGGCTACCAAGACAGAGACTTGGTTGCTGATGAACGACTTCATGGCTGCGTTTCTCTGTCCTTGAGAAAAGTCTCCGTGCACCGTGGCCACCTTGTGTCCTGATCCAAGTCATTCCTTTCCTCTCCCTCTCCTCTCACCCATTCTGTGCAGGGCCTCTCCCACTTCGTCTACCTTGTGCTTGGTCTTGCAGAAGATCAAGGTCTTGCCCACTTGGTTCTTCTCCAGCAACTGAACGTCTCAGAGACATCCCCTCTACCCTCTCACCTCAATGAGAGTCTCCTCCTTGTCTACGAGGGAGGGTGTTCGGATGATCTGCTGTTGAACCAACTCGGATGCTGATCCGATTCTACCCACGACCAAGAAGAGATGGCTGGGCTTCAGCAGAGATTTGGCCAGGTGTTGGATCTCTCTGTGAGGTGTGAGCGAGATGATTTCCTTGAGATGATGTACTTTGGGAAGGTGGCTGAGAAGAGGAGAGTCTGTCTGTCGTTGTTGGAGGGAAAATTGGGATCCTTGACGATGGAGTTGATGGCGGGACCGAATCCAACGTCAAGCATGCGATCGGCCTCATCGAGAACGAGGAATTTGATGTTGGATACGCTGAGGCATCCTCTCTCCTTCAGATCTTCAAATCTTCCTGGTGTGGCGATGACGATGTCCGCTCCAGACAATCGGCTGATCTGAGGTCCTGCGGGTGCACCTCCAAAGAGGCAGGCACTTTGCACTGTTGTCGTCAGATCTCCTCTTCTCTCTCCTTCACCTCTGGTTCCAAAGGTGAACTTTCTGCACTCGTTTTCGATCTGCTGTGCCAGTTCTCTGGTGGGTGCCAGGATGAGAGCGATGGGGTTTGATCTCGAACGACCGAAACCACCCTCTGATCTGAACCCTCCGAATCCCTCTCTCCTTCCTCCGCTCATTCCTTCTGGCCCTCCAAATCCATTTCCTGTCACTCTCTCGAATCCTCCTGCTACTCTCTGGAATCCTCCCGAAGGTCTGTTCATTTGTTCTACCGGTGCTGCACTCCTCTCGACCTCGGTTTTCTCCATTCCCTTTCCACCTGCTCCAATCAATTTCTCTATATCGAGCAAGACGCACTCTTCAACTGTATGCACTTGTTGATGATGGGAAGGAGAAAGGCTGCTGTCTTTCCAGAACCAGTCTGAGCGCAGGACATCAGGTCAGCTCCACTGTTGATGATGGGGAGTGAATATTTCTGCACGGGGATTGGCTCTTTGTACCCCATTGTCGTCAAATTTCGCAGCACTCTTGGTTCTATTGGGGTAAGTATGACAGATGATGAAGAAAAATTACCAAATTCAAGGTCTGCGAACCCTTCTATTGGATCGGGGTGTGGTCCTCCGGTAATTTCTACTTTGGCCCCTGAATACTAACGAAAATGTTATCATCTGTCTCTTCCTACTTATGACCTCACTTTTGTCATGTCTTTCTTATCTGCTGACAATTGATCAAGATCTGTGATGTCATCGAACAGCTCCTTGAATAAGACATCGGCGCTGCTGGATGAGTTTCTGTCCTCTCTTCTTCCAAATGCTGTTCTCTGCAGGATCTTTGTTCCTGATTGTTTTGATGCAAGGCTCAGACCACTAGTTACACGAAAGTGAGAGCCAAGACGGATAGAGGGGGATGTTGTGAGTTGTCTAGCAGTTAAGAGAGCTCTCTTCGAAAGTAGGTTCAGAACCGACATCTTGATCGCGTGGGGCTGAAAAGTGAAATAGGAAGAAAAGGAGTGGAACGGTCACGTGACCAAGTAAACAACCAACCTGCCTACAAGCTGCCTTGTCAGATTCCATCTGCGATGTTCTTTTCAATTGGGGTATTCTTCATTCTCATGTATCTCCTTCACCTTTGGTTGGTGAGTATCTCTGCTTTACTTTAATAATGACACCAGCGACCAATACCTTTGGAACGAGTAGATATGAGAGGGAAGACGGTCGTCATCACTGGCTCAAATTCAGGAATTGGTAAAGATGTTGCAAAATCTCTTGCAGAGATGGGAGCTCGGATTATCATGGGTGATTTTTAATCCGATGCAACGCGCTGAGGAGCGGATAGCTTGCAGGAACAAAGAAAAAGCATTGCAGGCGGCTAAGGATATACAAAATGCATCTGGAAGCTCACGAATCGAGTTCATTCCGCTCGATCTGTGTTCGAATAAGTCGATTCGATCGTTTGCCAATACGATATTTGAAAAGAAGATAGAGGTATGTACAATTTATTAGACGACACGTGATACATACTGAACAAATTAGATCGACGTACTGGTGAGTTGGGTGGAAGGAGAATGTGATGATGACAATGAGAAGGTGAATAATGCCGGTGTCCTCTTTCTTAACTCGAATGCAATCCCAAATGGACAACGCCGTTCTGCTGACGGTGTCGCTGTCGAATTTGCCGCCAATTATCTCGGTCATTACCTCCTCACAGACCTTCTGCTGGATAATTTGACCCGAAACAATGCCAGAGTGGTCAATGTCACATCATCTCTGCATCACATCGGTGGATCATCTATCGCCTCTCCATTGATATTTACTCCACACAGCGGAATTGGATTTCTCGGACATCGAGAGCGTCAAATCTCCCCACATTATCGCATACGCTCGATCAAAACTAGCTCAGATTTACCATGCCAAGTGTGTACTGTGGGCTGATCTTCATATCAATGGAACGCAGGAGCATCCAAAAGCATTTCGATGGGATAGTGGGATGCAAAGCGACCATCAATGCAGTCCATCCAGGATACATAGCCTCCAACATCGTGGAGTACCTTCCCTCGCCTATCGTGTGGCTCTTCAAGGCCCTTTGGTCTTTTGTACATTGGGATACCAGTAGTGGGGCTGCACCTATCATTCACCTCGTCACCTCTCCCACATACGAGGTGCCTCCCTCGAACTGTTTCGCTCTCCTTTCTCTGACTGAATGGCAGGGTGTGGGAGGTCAATACTTTTCAAGGATGAAGATGACCAAGTCGAGTAAGGTATCGTATGACCGAGACGTAGGACAGAGACTGTGGAACGTTTCAAAATCGATGGTGGTCTCCGTCTTGCAATAAAAGAGGATATTCGATTCATCGTTTATGCATCACGTGGGCTACATTTTGGACTTCCTTCCTTGCAGTCAACTGGCCTTGGCACTCCTGCAGGGCCTGATTCAACTCTTTGATCTTGGTCTTGTACTTGAGTATCGCAGCATCCCTCTCTTTGTAATATTCCATCCTCTGGCTCTGCGTCTTGAAGATCAAGCTGGAGTAGATGTCGTCCATGATGACTGGTAGGCTCCTCTCAATATCCTTGCTTCTCACGACCCCAACTGCCTTTTTCTTTGTCTTCGGTTGGATGCTCTTGAAAAAGTCGCTCAGGGACCCGTTGACAGTCTCCAGCTGCTGACCGAGTTGTTGTATGTGGGACATCATTGGGCTGTCCCCTTGTGACGTCCCTTCTTCCTCGATTTCTCCTTGCCACGCGTCGACAGTCATGGATTGTATCAATCTGCTCATTTCCTCCAAGATTGGTTGGAGTTGACCCATCTGCCGCGCTGGAACCCGCTTCTGCTCATCGATCGCAGAGATGTATTCCGCTATAGATGAAAGAACACTGTTCATGTCTTGCAAAGATTGCTTCAATTGAGCTTTGCGAGCTTCTATGTCTTTCGTGTGGTATTGTGAGGCTAGTTCTCTTATATCCTCTACAGAGTCTCTGATCTCCACACATGAGTGCTCCCAGCTTGAAAGAGCGCTCGTCAGAATCTAAATCCATGAGACATTTCAACTGCGAAAACTCTCACCGATACTGCCTCCTGATATTCCTCTAATTGGTTTTGATGTCTTCTGAGTTCGCTCTCTGCCTCTTGATCTTTTTTCTGGATCGCAGATAGGACTTTTGCCTGTTCTACAGCTTCTTCTTTCATGGCTTGAGACAATGAATCGACGGCTCTCCGTGAATCTTCTAATCGTTCATCGTTGAACGTCAATTGGCCCCGAAGATGCTCGTTTTCCATTTTAAGACGGTGATTGTCTTCGGTTAAGATTTGAACCTGACGTTCTAAGGAGGAATAAGATTTCATCTGCCTTCGCGTCTGGCGGTTGTTGGCGAGCATGGTATCGATGAGACTATTGAATGCATTCCGTAATTCCTCTTCGTGATGCCTCTCATTGACGTATATGACGTGAGATTCATCAACGATGCTCATGTTGAATTTGAAACTGAATTGGGCGGGTGATTTC
>MDYQ01000335.1:0-32954 GCA_003024175.1 Planoprotostelium fungivorum | reverse complement strand
TTAGCAAGGACAAAATAACAACAGATATGGAGGTCACATTTGACTCACGTTTGAGGTATGTGGGCCATCATTCCAACGACTTGTTTAGCAGATCGGATGTTGTGCCGGAAATGTGTGCGTTTCTTTATCGTGTCCTCTCGTCCTCTTTGACTTGCTCAACTCGATGTCTGTGCCAAACCCGCATTTTATCAACCGTTTGCTTTTCACCTTTCTGTATTTGCGGCGGGTACAAATATTTGCACCAGAGGAAAAAAAGGAGAGAGGCATCTTCTGATCCCGTGCTGTCTTTTGAGGCAAAGTTGGGGGGCCGATGCCTAAACTGAGTCTTCTGTGACTATAGACCACTATTATGTCCTCTGTGGCTGAGACCACACGTGTCCCCGTGGCTGAGACCACACGTGTCCCCGTGGCTGAGACCACACGTGTCCCCGTGGCTGAGACCACACGTGTCCCCGTGGCTGAGACCACACGTGTCCCCGNCGCTCGACCTGAGGGGGAACAATGGATGCTGAGATTTTTTCAGATGCAGATCCATCTCTCATTTAGAAGAGAAAATAATCAACTGATATGGAGGACTCACGTTTGAGGTATGTGGGGCCATCATTCCAACGACTTATTTTTATCAGATCGGATGTTGTGCCGGAAATGTGAGCGTTTCTTTTTCGTCTCCTCTCGTCCTCTTTGACTTGCTCAACTCGATGTCTGTGCCAAACCCGCATTTTATCAACCGTTTGCTTTTGACCTTTCTGTATTTGCGGCGGGTACAAATATTTGCGCCAGAGGAAAAAAAGGAGAGGGGCATCTTTCACATCCCGTGCTGTCTTTCGAGGCAAAGTTGGGGGGCCAGTGCCTAACTGAGTCTTCTGTGACCATAGACCATTATTATGTCCTCTGTGGCTGAGATCACTATTATGTCCTCTGTGGCTGAGACCACTATTATGTCCTCTGTGGCTGAGACCACACCATACTCCTCTCTAGGCTTGTATGAACAGCACATCTCTTCATCTCTGAAGGAAAGCACATGTGCCCAGACTGGCGTGCTTGATTCCATGACGTGGAATTGCCTGAGGTTACGAAGAGTTGTTTGTCTTTCTAGCTAGAGACCACATGTCCCCGTGGCTGAGACCACATATCTCGTGGCTGAGACCACTGTATGTCTTCGTGGCTGAGACCACTATTATGTCCCTGTGGCTGTGACCACTATTCTGCGTGCTCGATTCCATGACGTGGAATCACCTGAAGCGTCCAGACTCGTACTATCGTTTGAGCCAGAGATGGGGACAGATGTGTAAGTGAGTCTGCTGTGACTCCCAAGGTGCAGGACATGTCATACATTTTGGCTGAATCGAGAGCAGATTACAGCTGGCCTTCTTCTCTGCGATAGAAATAGATCACTTATGCATGGTGAGTCATGTTCCTCGATGTGATCGTGTTGATGGGCTGATGTCCTTTCAGAGAACATCACTCCGCCTGGACAGACAATAGATTGAAGAAAGCCTGATGCATCACTTTCTCGTGGATGAATCAGATGACCTCATCACGATTAGCATCAAGAGAATGGACTATCTTCTACGTTCCGGACGTCCTCAAGGTGAGAAGAGGCCCAAACACTCGCGACCACCCCCTCACCCCCACCCAGCTCATGAGCCAACCAAACGTGGGATCCAGAGGTAATCGGCCAATCTGTGTCGCATTTGACGGAGGAAGATGAGAGGTGGAAAGATCAGCTACGATCGCAGAGGCAGTTGAAGAGAGGGGAGTGAAGATGGTTCGATTGAACATGTCCTCCAAGACCAACATTACAATCTGATGGGTCGGTTCACGCCTCTCGAAAGGTGAATGTCGAAGAAATTGTCTCCGTCTTCTCATCCATTCTAGATGTGAAGCCCAGGGATCAATAGACCACCAAAGACCGTATCAAGAGGGACCTCGCGAACGAATCCGCCATTCGTCAAGAGGTGACTCGCGCGTACGATCTTCCACTTCTCACCATCACGTAGATCAGGCAGTATGTGTTCCACGCCAACCACGCCGAATTCCTTCTTCTACGTCTTCCCTCTCTTCCCGCCTCTCGTTCTACCAATACACACCTCCATGAACAGACAAGAAGGAGCCATGTCACTACACGCAGGCCGACATGGATTATTCAAGGGGCAGGATGTGCTCGACCCTCAACAAAGTCCTCTCTAGCTTCCCACGATTCAAGTGGAGGGCCCACGAGGCACTCATCGCTACTCCTGACGGCCGCAACCATCTCTTTCGCAGCGAGAAGAGGTGATCTATTCCTTCCCTTTTCGTATCTTCTCCCTCTCCTCTCCTCGATGTGATCTCTTACAATGGATGAAAGGTGCCGCTTACGGTCTGGTCTGTGTCGTGAAAGGCTTGGACATTCCTATCAAGTAGGGTCACCAAGCTTCAATCCATGGTGGAAGACAAGAAGCAATCCTGCAAGACAACAATCTCTCTTTGCCTTCAGACACTGGCGACCATCCTGCATAAACTCTTTAGACCTTACATCGCCCGGACCCTCCCCAGCTCTTGAACCACTTCAGTGACACCTCGAACGACGTTCCGCGGAGGCCCCGGACGACAAGAACAATTGGAAGACGGAGAAGGTGACACGGATCGATCCAGAAGAAGGCGGTACATATCTGTTGCTGGCTGAGACGAAGGACTTGGACCTATATCTGGACGTGATGAACAGTGACCTCGAGAGTATCATCAAGGATACTATCCCAGAGGTGAGAAGAATGAATGTCATCATCACATCACGTTCGTGCATCACTCGATGGACATGATCGACATGATGATGATGAACATGAACTCACGATGGAAGGTCAGAGCCATCTGCTTGGATCTCGCGAGGAATGGGAGAGGACAAGCCTTCGCACTCATTTGGTTGCTGGGCGGTTCCGTCGGGTGCCGCTCGAAGTCCTTTCGCTGCCCTCGACATCTCAGCAACTCGGACCACACGAAGCCTCACGTCAGAGAGGAATTCACCTCGCCTACGACAAGAGGAACAAGATCCTAGCCTGTCTCGATTTCGGCAAGCGACAGGTGATCCATTCTCCCTCACCCCGTCTCACCTCCACAGATATCCGATAAGACTTTGGGCCGCCGTACGCCGTGCTCTGTGACGAGTTGGAAGACGTGACAGAGGCTGCCACCAGGTGTTAGACACGCTCTGCCGTTTCGTGGGGCATTCGATGAGATCCTCCCTCCTCCCTTGGATATCTTCTTAAGCAACACCTCGGACCGGTCACAGATAGATCCTCACCGTGAAGAGCTTCGTCGTCCATCACCACATCAACCTCAAATCACTCGCGTCATCGCCCAAGCGTCCGGCTTTGCCATCAACCAACATTTCGCCCCACTGTCCAACCCTCCTCGGTGCCATCGCAGCATCAGGTGAAGAGGCCGATCCCGTCGCCAAGGCGGTTGAGACGATTGTGCTGGCCGTTCGATCGGACAGCTACCTCTCTCATTTGCAGCATCGTCCCTGGCTTCGCACTCTTGATCGCTGGAACGGTTGGTATTCTTGCCGCCCAAAAGGAGAGCCCCTCCGGCCAGAGCCGTAAGTCATTCTATTCTCCATGTTGAATACTTACCTCGACCAGTATTTCGCCCTCCTTCTCATCTGCATCCTTGTCGAAATCATCGTGCAGCGTCGTCAACTTGACCCGTATCGAAGCCCTCGTCGAACACACTCCTCCGCAAGCAAGAGATCAGTGGTGCCCCAGCTCGCATCGTTCAAGAACCACACCCTCCTTCAACGGTCATTACGGCTGATCCCAACTTGTCCATCGACCAACTCGGAATGCCTCGTTCCATCACCCTGAACTTGACCTACCCCGGGATGGTCACACCCTTCAACATCGACCGCATGAGAACGCTCGTCGCGAACGGTCCGAACACCCACTCAGGAGCCAAGTCGATCATTCGACCGGACAGAGCAGAGAATCGATCTGAGATATATCAAGAGGGCGAAGGACATCCACCTCGAGCACGGCTACAGGGTGGACAGACACATCCAGGACGGAGACCTCGTCATCTTCAATCGTCAGCCTTCGCTCCACAAGATGAGTATGATGGGGCACAGGATCAAAGTGATGCCCTACTCGACCTTCCGTCTCAATCTATCCGTGACGACACCCTACAATGCCGATTTTGATGGAGACGAGATGAACATGCACGTGCAGGATGCTCTCTCGGATCACCGTCTCTTCACTCGCAGGGACAACTTTATGGGGAAGGATCTGGTGATGACATCATGATGTGGCTGCCCACCTTTGATGGAAAGGTCCCCATACCCCGAGGGAAAACAGCTCTTTTCTCTCATCATTCCTCCTCGATTGGCTAACGGACACCCCGACAACGACACGAAGGACAGAGAGGATCATCTCCCTCACGGACACACGTACCAACGTTGAACAGGGAGAGCTACTCTGTGGAATGATTGACAAGAAGAGTGTGGGAAATGAAGAAGGTGAGCCAGATACATCTCTCGATATACATCCATCTCTTAACATCACACCATGCATCTCTTGATATCACACATCCATCTTCACGTTCACGAGTAACACGACACAGGATCATTGATGCACGTCAAGGCCCAGTACAACGAGCTCGAAGCTCAGCCAGTAGCCACACACCAAGAGTCTTTCGAGGAAGAAGTCAACCGCGTGCTGAACAAGGCGAGAGATGGTGCTGGTTCGTCCGCTACGCAGTCACTGAGAGACGAATAACATCAAGATGATGGTTATCGCTGGAAGTAAGGGATCGGCCATCAACATCTCTCAGATGATTGTTTGAGTCGGTCAGCAGAACGTCGAGGGAAAGAGAATTCGTTCGGATTCAAGGGAAGGACCCTGCCCCACTTTGTCAATCATGACTATGGACCGGAGAGTCGAGGCTTCTTTGAAAACTCTTATCTGGGAGGTCTCACACCACAAGAATTCTTCTTACACGCCATGGGCCATGGTCTTGGAGAAGATCTACAGGTGAGAGAATCGATCAATAGAGCGATGACACTCTCATCAGATGGTGTTCATCCCCAAACACCAAAGCCTTGCTGTTTGGGGAAGGTCTTGCAACCCAAGATCATCAGTGACATAACAGAGGACGCACAGATCAGAGCCACCCTCGTGCGCGAGTATGTTACCCTCCTTCAGGATCGAAAGTTTTTACGCGACAATATTCGAAGCGGTGAGTCGAATCGTCCACGAAAGAAGAATGACATCCCTCAGGCGAAGACTCTCGGCCTCTTCCCGTCAACCTCAAGCGACTCATCTGGAACGCACAGAAGACGTTCCACATCGACGTATCACGTCCAATTGAACTCCACCCCATCAAGGTCATCGAAGGCGTCAACCAACCATCAGAGAAGGTCATCGTCGTCCCATCTCTTTCAACATGCACGACAACACCACCCTCCTCTTCAATGTCTTACTCTGTTCCACACTCGCTGCAAAGAAGGTCATCACGAGTGAGTTCTCCCTCTTCTCTCACGTCAAATTAACTTTCATCAGATAATCGCTTGTCCTCTGAATCCTTTGAATGGCTGTTGGGAGAGATCGAGAGTCGATTCTTACACCCATTGCCGCCTTTGGTGAGATGGTGGGTGCGCTTGCCGCTCAATCGATTGGAGAGCCTGCCACTCAGATGACTCTCAACACCTTCCACTTTGCTGGTGTGATCACTAAGAATGTCACCTTGGGAGTACCTAGACTGAATGAGATCATCAACATTGCAAAGAAGACGAAGACACCAGGACTCAACGTGTACCTCCGTGAACCTTACATCTCTGCCCTTGCTCAAGCCAAGAGTGAGTTTTCCTCTCTCATCATCGTCTCACCCTTCCAGTCGTCCAATCTTGTCTCGAATACGGAACCCTCGCTCGTATCACGAAATCTTCTACAATTTCGAGAACAACCACTACACCGCCATCGAAGAGGACTGTGAATTCGTCAGCACGTACTATGACATGTCCGACGAGCCCATCACCAACCGTATCTCCCCCTGGCTCCTCCGCATCGAATTCGATCGTCACATGATGCTGGACAAGAGGTACGAGATGCAGCACGTCGTAGAGAAGATTCCTGCCGGCTTCGGTAACGATTTGAATCTGATGAGCAACGACGACAACGTCGAGCGCCTCGTCCTACGAGTCCGCGTCGTGAACGATGACGAGACGAACGTGCAGAACACGAAGGACAATACGGTGGCACAGGACGACGAGTTTTTGAAAAAGACCGAGCAGAACATGCTGGGTGAGATGGTCCTGGGAGATGTCTCTGACATCAAGAAGGTCTTCATCAAGAGCGGCAAGAGACAACAGTTCTTTGATGACAAGGGCAACTTCAACATGGAGAAGGAGTTTGGAGACAGAAGGCATCTACCTCCTCGCCGTGCTGTCCGAGCCCAGAGTCGACCACACGAGGACATCATCGAGTGACATCGTGGAGATCATCCAGATGTTGGGTATCGAAGCCGTGAGGAATGCTCTCTTCAAGGGATTGAGGGCCGTCATCTCTTTCGATGGAAGTTACGTCAACTACCGTCACTTGGTTATCCTCTCTGAAGTCATGACTTATCGTGGACACCCGATGTCCATTCCGCGTCATGGTATCCACAGTGCTTCCTTCAGTCCCAACCGTCCGGGGTCACCTTACAACGAGGGACTCTTCAGTCCAAACCTTCCGGGTTCAGTCCTACGAGTCCGAGTTACAGTCCGAACCTCTCATTGGTGCTCAAGTCCATCAGAACAACCAAGTGACAGCCCGAAGAAAGAGAAAAAGGCGGGAGTGGACATCTCTGAAGACGAGGCTTCCAATGGCCACTCGTCCAAGGAACCCGCATCGTTCGACGATGAGAGCAGCAGCGACAGCGATGACTCCCAGGCAACAGTGCCGCACCCCACAAGAGATTCAAAACCGAAGACGATGGTGATGTCTCATCATCATCCACATCATCTCATCGACAACAGATTACGGTGACAGTGGACAGAGAAGTCTCCGGAGAGGAAGCGCCAAGGTCGACCATGCTGAGTCACCCACGAAGAAGAGGATGACGAGGGAGACCCGTTGACTCTACGCACCCATCCACGGTACCATCGGTTCCATCCATCGAGAAGATCTTGGACTTCAAGAAGCACTAGAGGGAGACACTCTTCCTCATCTTGTGGAACCACCGCGCGCAAATCCACAACACGTGAGAACAAGAGAAGGAAGATGTGATAGCTGATATCAAGTCAAGGTGGAACACGTTAGAGAGCCTACAGGGATTCGGTGGTGTGAAGAAACAATTGGACAAGCAGGAAGATTGGAGGAGCGCGGCATCGAAGGAACAGAGAGAGAACGCAGACGTAGCCATGGAGATCCACCGCGAGACCCCCAACGTCTATCTACAACCCGACAAGATCATCGGTCACCGCGTGGAACGAGACCAGTACCTCGTCAAATTGCACTAATTACCCTCCGCCGACTGTACCTGGGAGGCCCTGAAGACACTCCAAACTGCTCCCTCCACGTTGCAGAGTACGATGAGAGGAACACTATTGTCGTGAGGGATACACCCAGCCCCAGGCCACATTTCGAGCCGATATCGAACATGGGAGATTGGTTCCATGGGGAGCTGAGAGACTACCAACTCGACGGTGTCAATTGGCTCATCCACAATTGGTGCAACCAAGTCAATGGAATTTTCGCCGATGAGGTGGGTCTGGGAAAAACGATCCAGACCATCGCCACGTTGGTCACCCTGATGAAGACCTTCAACTGTCAGGGTCCATTCATGGTCCTCGTGCCCCTCCTTCACCATCGGAAATGGGGAGTCCGAATTCGAGCGGTGGACTCCCGGGATGAACGTCGTCACTTACACTGGGAATTCGGTCAGCTGAGAGATGATCCGAAGGACGAGCTGTACCATTCAGACGGTACCTTCAAGATCAACACGGTCATCACGACGTACGAGCTGATGATCAAAGATCGATTGGGCCTCCACAACATCGTCATGAAATCGAAGAAGGCATCGAGCCATCCATATCTCTTCGCCAAAGGTCTATTACCTCATTTCGTTCGGTGATTCTTCCTCTACATCCCTCCATTCATCCTTCCACACCATCCACGCGAAACGACTTGAAATAGGATATGAAATATTTCATCTCCTCCACGACAACACAAACTCACCTTCACAGATTTCTCCACGAGATTGACGCTCTTAATCGCACTTCACCCCAGGCCACCGAAGCCGATCGAGCATACAACGACCTCAATTGAAAGTAGGAGAAGAATTCGTCGTCGAACCGAAACATCACACGGCAAGAACCAACTGAAGCAGACCGTCACCTCCCTGGTGTCTCCGGCCTTGTCCTCCGCCTCGATTGCCGCTGCCAGACGGCATCAGGCACGATTTGGCTTATCTCACTCCTGAGAGAGTGCGCGTCCTCGAGGAGGCTCGTCAGATGTGGCTCGAGTATCTCCCAACCGAGAGAGTCTTGCCATTTGGTGAGTCATCGTGAACATTCGATCCCAATCGTACCTTTTCATCCGTCTCATTCAATTCAGACGTTGACCTTCTCAGGCACGAAGGAAAGATTTTGGGAGATCGGACAGACTGGACCCTGCTCTGCGATTCAATTCGATCGCATTGGTGGAAGAGATGCCGCCAACCTTGTCAACCACGATGATCTGCTCCTCATCGAGATCGAGAAGGTGATCATCACCCGATTGACATCATCACCCTCATCACCCATTTATCATCGTACTCCATTGCAATCAAAACTGACGTTGAGAAACAGGTCAGAGAGGCAGAGGACCCCCAGAGCATCGACATGGCTACCGTGTCGTCGCCAATCACATTCAAACCCACACCTCCAGACGGCCAAACTCATCGGGAGAACACCGCTCCGGTCGCCCCTCAACCTCCAACGAGAGAACTTACGAAGGAGAACTGTTTCGTTCCCTCGATCGGCTGGGGCATTTCTCTCGATAGTGTCTGGACCATCTGGGACGCGAGGTGAGAGTTATCGTCTCTCCTCTCCATTGACCTCTTGTGTAGGTTCTGTCGTCTGTTGAGGATTGTGATGGATGGCATCATTGTCGATCGGGATGGGGTGCTCGCAATGGTGAGGTCGGTCCGCCTCCCTTGGTCTCTCGTTCCGTGCTGGTCCGGTTGGAGCTTCTTTGGAGGTGAGTCCATCGAGCTCGTTGAGCAGCTTCTTGTAGAAGGAGGCTGCCGCCGAGTTCTGATGTGTGACTGGCGGTCTGGTTGCTGATGATTTCGCTCAGGTCCCTTCTCTCTGGCTTGACAATATTTGGTCGATCGTCTGGTGTGGGCTGGACCCGATTGGTTTGTCCTTTAGGGCTCAAGTGAGTGATCCTTTGGTCGATTGTCTGAACGTCTGTTCTGATCAGAGTTCAGGTGACCCTTTCTCTGCTTGGAAGCCATTCTTGACGGTGGAGTGTCCTCTTCGTCCGACGGAGGTGAGTATGATCTGTTTTGAGTGGAATCCACTCGAACTTCACGTCGCTTATTCTGTGCAGGTGGTGAAGGATCCCTCTGGGCGTTGTCTCCACGGTTCATTGGTCCTCTCTTTTTGGGGACAATCTGGGCGATGTCTGTCCTCTTCTGCAGTGGTCTCCTTCCCGTTCGCAATGTGAGGTGAGTTGTTCGTTGACCCCTTCGAGAAGTTCTTCTGATTCCTTTGTAGGTTTGGATTCTTCCTTTGATGTGTTCCACAAAGGAGACATCTCCGTCGTCATCTTGAGGTGAGTTTGTTTTGATGTGTGTCGCTTTGCTTCGACGTGGGTAGCGCTGATCATCGTGGATGTGAAAGAGTAAGTTGTGCTCGTCAAGAAAGCAAAGAACAAGCAGAGAGGCCAGACAGAAGACTCCTAAGACTGACGTGCACAACACAAGACGAAGGAATGAATCAATATAATAAATATGGGGTGATAAGAATGGGATCACGATCGTCTTTGAGTTGTCTGAGTGCTACCTACGAGAGATAAATCAAGGAGAACATGGGAAGAAAAATGATAAAAAATTAGAAAAGACAACTCGACGCATTGCAAGAGGAACTCGACGTATGGAAAGAGGAACATCGACAGATGGACAGATGAACACATCGACAGATGGACAGATGAACACATCGACAGATGGACAGATGAACACGAGACTGGCTTGGCTACTGTTGCCCTTACAGTGCTTTGCTATTTTTTTCACAATTTGCATATCATTAGGTTTTATTCAATTATGGTTGCCTATTATTCAGTTGTTCTGTCCATTATTTGCATTGTTATTCTATTGAAGTACATTTTTCTTTGGAGTGCTCTTTACCACGTTTATCACTCAGAGGACTTGTCCAAGTGGAAAAGACTTTTTAGAAGGGTTTCTTGGTCTTCTGTGGTCTGTAGTTGTCTGGGTGAAGATTGAGCAAGCTTGCTTCCCTCTTTGAATGCACAAAACGCATATTTGCCCGCCTCTACACCCCAACAGAAACCATTTAAATCTGCCACAAGACCCTGCAAAAATTAACAAAATGATCTTGCCTCCAAGGGCCCCTCCCACGACACAAGAATTGGAACAAGTTCACAAAGAAATTCTACGCCTCAAGTCCAGTTTATTCAACAAATGTAGCTACAGGTATAACCTTGAATCCTGGACCACAGGCAGCAGCAAGTACATCAAATTCAAGTGCTATTGTAAGAGGAGCGTTGAAACCTTTGCGACAATGGTTGTCTGTCAACACAACCACTTACTGGCACACTGTCGTGTGACACTCTTCAACAAGAGTATCTGCACTGCATACAAGTTAGTATACACACAACCCTCACCTCAAGAAGAGATCAACTCCACAGACAAGGAGACTGCCCATCCTGACAAGGAAGAGATCCACGTAGATGATCGAGACTGCAAGTGGGTCAGAGACATTGGCAACCAGCAAGAAGATTGCCAAAGAGAATCTCTCACCTCTCAACACCGTGCTGACAAAGATGTCATCTCCAGCAAAGAAGAATTCAAACCCACTCCCTCCAACAAAGAGGAGGACAAAGCCATTGCCTCGTACAAAGTCATCGCCTCTGACAACAGCAACATTGTGCTTGCCAGCAAGGGACCTGCCATCGTCAGCTCAGACGACGAGAGGATATGCTCCTCCACGAGGAGATACCTGCATCTATCCCAATAGATTTACAACATGTCTCACCTGAGCAACCTCTTGCCAGACAGGGAGTACCAACTTCCACCACCCACTTGCCAGCAACCTATCCACAAACGTCAGACGTTTATTCGTCAAATGAGGACAGCCACCGCTCACCTATTCATGGATTGGAGAAAGGACACGACAAAGGGTTGGCCCAGGACAGCAACAACACAGAGGAGATGTTGCCAAGAGAGAACGCCAAATGATCAATCTGCATAATGTCAGCACTGATCAAAAAGACAATCTCACTCACCCCGCAACCACTCGAGAATACACTTGCAGACAGTCAGTCACAGACACCAAAGAGACTCACCTCTCACCTTGCAAGAGGACAAAGACTTGGTAGAGACTCCAGCACTCAAAGAGACAAAGGGATTGTCATATGTATCCACACAGCCAACGCACTCCTGGATAACGTCAATTCGTCCGACGCCAACACCGTTGCGTCAAATAGACAAGACACGTCCACTGACTGAGGAAATCGAAACAACTCACCTCCTTGCACAGCCAATAGTGCCTCTCTCACCAGAGGATTCTCCGCGTTGGATCACCTGGTGGAGAAGGTCACCAACTTTCAACAAAACTTGACCTCACCTCCACCCGCCTACAGCAAAGACAGTTTGACTGGCTTGCCCACGGACATCCACCCACCCACTTGGACGGGATTGGCAAACGAAGCGGTCTGGACTCTCCTACAAAGAGTTGATGACGAACGTCAAATTCAACGATCACCACTCACCTTGTCACCATCAGATGGACACATTCACCCTCCCTCAATGACGAGCTCGGAGGAAATTGCAGCGAACGCTCTTCTGGACAACAACGTCAATTTGGCTATACAAGAGAACTCACCTCCTTGCGTCAACAACAAACAGGAGATGTTTGAGAGGACACAGATGTGATGTGATGTAATCTCCACCATTTACGGTAAGATTATTTCTTACTGCATCCGTTGCACTGTTAGTTTTGTTTGATCTCGCAAATGAATGCAAATAAAATGCGGTGTAGATTGATCACAGAAGATTGTCATCTATCTCTGCTGTACATCGAGTACTTGTTGTAATTTTTTGTACAGGTGCTTATTCAGATAGTCTTGTCAACGCATTGTGGGCACAATATACACCAAATCATATAACATGATTCCAAAGATGGGTCACGATTTTTAGTGTATCTTACACATTCATCATCTCGGCAATTACTGCCTCCTATCACAACCAAACTTGTCACGCTGGTACCTCCTCCATTTGAGGGAGATGCAAAATACAAAGGAGTTGATGATGGACAATCGTCAAGCGACACCATTGACAGTGATGTGGCACCAAAGACATAGCCAGCATCATAATCTGCGGTTGTCATGGGTAACCCCACAATTGTGATAGTCAACAGGAATGAGTCAGAGAGTGATATCACTTTATTGCCCAAAGGCCAACAACCCACACGAGGCCCACCAACAAAGAAAGAAAAACCTATCTGCAGACAGATGCATCCACATTGTCTGAAGACATATTGTGTGCAGCAAAATCAGCGTCAATTATCAAGAACAACAGCCATCACTCACCTCACACGAAGGCTCGTGCCTCATCTTCCATCACCACCTCCACTTGATGTGGTGACCAAATATATAATGGGGGTGTCCGGGTAAAACTCATCACACATGACGCGCACGCTCGCCGACGTATTCTTCCTGTAGGACATCATTCTGCATACACAAAGCATCTCTCACCTCAACTTGCTCATCACATCTTCAACCGTGATGCTCTTCTTGAATCAGAGAGCGACCGAGGCAGAGAGGCAGAAATCACCACCTGTGTGGCTCTGCTACAAACATCCTCACAACAAAATGGCGAGGCCATTATCCACTCAATTGGACCCAAATTCTCAGTTCTTTGGGCTCTTGTGACAGCCAAGCCATTGCAGCTCGCATCATCTTTTAGGGACAACCATCTGTGTGACCTCCTTCCACAAACCTTACTCAGAATCAGTCAAATCCTATCGGGCAGCACTCTCTCACCTTTGGGTCCTGATTGCAACCACTTCTCAACCGAAAATTCTCTTTGTCTCTGGAGTCATCGGAAGTCCTGGTGACTGATGGTACATGTGATGAGAGGGCAACTCGTCGTAGTTGGTCCTCGTAGTTGTTCTTGATGGCGTTGTGGAGCATGTCTTTGTTGAGGAAGAGATCGAAGCAGCCAACCCAGGGGCCATATCATGATGCTCTCTGGTACACCCTCAGTTGTCCTTCACTGCAAAGATGGCCGCACCAAACAGAATCTTGGCCGTCTCTTCAAAGGAACACCTGACGTCAGTTGTCAGTGGCGGATGGTGGACGATCATTCTCACCTCATCAGAGAACTGGTCTTCTTCACTTCAAGAACTCGTCGTCCTGTGCCACCGTGTTGTCCTTTATGTTCTGCATGTTCATCTCGTCATCGTTTACGACGCGGACTCGCAGGACGAGGCGCGCTCGGCGTTGTTGTCGTTGCTCATCAGATTCTCAAGTCGTTATCGAAGTTGGCAGAGATCTTCTCTACGACGTGCTGCATCTCGTACTTCTTGTCCAGCATCATGTGACGATCTAATTTGATGCAGAGGAGACAGGGGGAAATACGGTCGGTGATGGGCTCTTCGGACATGTCATAGTATGTGCTGACGGGTAAACCCAACGTCCTCTTTGATGGCGGTGTAGTGGTTGTCCTCCAAATCCACTGGATCATAGGAGATTTCGTGATACAAGCGAGGGTCGTGTATTTGAGACAAGATTGGACGACTGGAAGGGTGAGACGATGATAAGCAAGGAAAACTCACTCTTGGCTTGAGCGAGGGCAGAGCAGTAAGGTTCACGGAGGTACACGTTGACTCCTGACACACCAGCAAAGTGGAAGGTGTTGAGAGTCATCTGAGTGGCAGGCTCTCCAATTGATTGAGCAGCGAGCACACCCACCATCTCACCGGGGGCAGCAATGGCGTGCAAGAATCGACTCTCGATCTCTCCCAACAACCACTCAAAGGATTCAGAGGACAAATGATCATCTGATGAAGGTTAATTTGATGTGAGAGAAGAGGGAGAACTCACCCGTGATGACCTTCTTTGCAGCAAGGGTGGAACGGACTAAGACATTTGAAGAGGAGGGTGGTGTTGTCGTGCATGTTGAGAGAGATGGAATCGGTGCCGGACACGACGATGAGCTTCTCCAATAGTTGGTTGACGCCCTCAATGACCTTGATGGGGTAGAGATCAATTGGACGTGATACGTCATTGTGGAACGTCTTCTGTGCGTTCCAGATGAAACACTTGAGGTTGACGGGAAGAGGCCAAGAGTCTTTGCCTGAGGGAGGTCATTCTTCTGTCGTGGACGATTCGACTCACCACTTCAAATGTTGTCGCGTAAGAACTTTCGATCCTGAAGGAGGGTGCTGTACTCGCGCTCGAGGGTGACTCTGATCTGTGCGTCTTCTCTGATGTCACTGATGATCTCGGACTGCAAGATGCATTCATCAAAGCCTTGCTGCTTGGGGAACCATCTGATGAGAGTGTCATTGCTCTATCGATCGATTCTCTCACCTGTAGACCATGGTGAAGATCTTCATCAACTGAAGTGGCATCGAGGCCGTCTTCTCCGTACAAGAACTGAACGATCTCTCCGAGAGAGTTTCTCACGGTACCATCGTAACGGACCATGACATGCTCCATGGCCTTCATCAGCCTGCTCTGGATGTAGCCCGTCTTGGACGTCTTCACGGCCGTATTGATGACTCCCTCTCTTCCTCCCATGGTGTGGAAGAATTCTTGTGGTGTGAGACCCCTCAGATAAGAGTTTTGAATTTGAACGGAATTCTCTTTCCCTCAATGTTCTACAGTGACCAATAAGCAATCATCTGAGAGACATTGATGACCGATCCCTTACTTCCAGCAATAACCATCGTTTTCATGTTGTTTGCCTCTCACAGTGACTGCATAGCTCATCTCTTGCCTGGTTCAGCACGCGGTTGACTTCTCTTTCGAAAGACTCTTGGTGGCTGAGCTTCGAGCTCATTGGGCTGCCTTGATGATGAGGTTGCTCACGTCCTTCTTTGCGGTCTCGATGGGAGTGTTGATACATCCCATGGTCTTGTCATCGGCAATCATGTCTCCCACACCAAAGGTGTAACCGTGGTTCAAGAGTCATTGGTTGATCGTCTTCTGAACGTTGTTGAAAAAGTTTTGGGTCATCTCGTGTCCGTGATCCATGATGATGACGTGCATCAGTGATCCTGTGTTGTGTCACTCGTGAACGGAAGAGGGATGTGGGATATCAAGAGATGCATGGTGTGATGTTAAGAGATGGACTTATGTCGAGAGATGTATCTGGCTCACCTTTCTCTTCTTGTCGATCATTCCACAGAGTAGCCCTCCCTGTTCGATGATGGTACATGTGTCCGTCCGCCCGAGAGCATCTCTGTCCTTCGTGTTGTTGTCGGAATGTCCCTTGGCCAATCTCGTCAAGTTGACGCAAGGAATGATGAGAGAGAAGAGCTGTATCCCCGTCCACAGTTGCTTCAAACCTAAGAGAGCATCCTGCACAATACCCATGACAGGCTTGTTACCCTGGAGTGTGATGATCTGACGGAGCACCATCATGATCTCTGAAATTTCAGCTCTCGTTTCCAGCTCTGGACCACGTGCATGTTCATCTCGTCTCCATTGAGATCGGCATTGTAGGGTGTCGTCACGGATAGATTGAGACGGAAGGTCGAGTAGGGCATGACTGTCTCGATTTCGACAACTACATTCCCGAGTTGTGGAACATCCTCGACAAGCTGCAGGAAGATCTAGAGAACAAGAACCAAACGATGCTGCCCGATTTCAACTTGTCAAAGGGTATGGCCTCCGTGCTACCCATGCCCCACGCCATTCAGAAGTGGAAGACCAAAGTCTTACCCAATATCTGTGGAGGTGAGACGGGGTGAGGGAGAATGGATCACCTGTTGCTTGTCGAAATCAAGACAGTCGGTGATTCTCATGAGGTTGACGAGGAGGTGCTTGAGTGACTTGGGTGTGTTCTGAATGACGCTCTTCATTTTGTCACACGTAGAGAGAGTTCCTCTTGTCGTAGGTCTCAGACGAGATGAAACCCTCTCTGACGTGAGGCTTCGTGTGGTCCGAAGGCTTGTTCTCTCCCATTTCTCGAGTGGGATATCCAAGCAGATGGCTCTCATCTTCCATCGTGAGTTCATCATCATCATCATGATGTCAATCGTGTCCATCGAGTGATGCATAAACGTGATGTGATGATGACATTCATCCTTCTCACCTCTGGGATAGTATTGTTGATGATACTCTTGAGGTCACTGTTCATCACGTCCAGATAAAGGTCCAAGTCTTTCGTCTCAGCCAGCGGACACATGTCTCCTGATCTGTACCGCCCTCTTCTGGATCAATCCATAAGCGACACCTTTCACCCATTGTAGAGATCATATCGAATAGATGAGAGAGAAATCAAAAGAAAAGAAGTTAGAGATCACCTTTCTTCTCTGTGGAATAATGGCGTCCGTCTACAATTTGGTGGCGTCCACGATGGATTGAGCGACTATGTTCTGCAGGACCGTGCCCTTCTCTGCGTCAAGCATGGCGTCTTCATCTTTAATAAAGGGGGTGAGTTACTTGGAGTACGTCTGCCGTGTGACCGTACAGATCAAAGGAGTTCCTCGTGGAAGGCGTTCTCTTCTTCGGGGTAGTGGGTAGCAATCCAAAGGTGTGACGCAAAATCGTCGAGGGGGGTAGGGCAGTGTCCAGAATGGCAGGAACGGCCTTGAGGGCGTGTAGGGTGGAAGATTGGACTACATTCTGCTCGCTGATGATACCGCGGAGGAGGTAGACTCTTTCAACTCGTCCTTGCGCGTGGCCGTCAGGAGTAGCAATGAGTGCCTTGCGGGCCCTCTACTTGAATCGCGGAAAGCTAGAGAGGACTTTGATGAGAGACATCCTGCCCCTGGGATACTCCACGTCAGCCTGCGTGTGTCTCTCCAGGCTCCTTCTTGTCTGTTCATGGAGGAGTGCATTGGTTGAACGAGAGGCAGGAAGAGAGGGAAGACGTAGTAGTAGGTAGGGCTGAGAGGACCTCCTCTTGATGCGTCGATGATGTACTCGACGCACTTCTCCAGAATGGTCTCCACAAAGGGCATCTCCTTCAACATGAGAGCGTGGTTGAGGTAAATGGATACGTGAAAGCGCTGCAGGTAGAGAGGGCTGAGGCGATCTTGGCGGCTTGCTCTGTTGAGGGGGGCTAAGATGGAAAAGAGTCTTTCCGAGAAATTCGGCGTGGTTCCCCGTGGAACACGTAATACATCAGTCGCAGGACAGTCTGCCTGATCTACCAATGGTGAGAAATGGAAGATTGTACGCGCGAGTCACCTCTTGACGAATGGCGGATTCATTTGCGAGGTCCCTCTTGATACGGTCTTTGGTAGTCCATTGATCCCTGAGCTTCACATCTAGAATGGATGACGTCAGATTTCCGCAAATTTTCTCGTCATGGGCTCACCGTCAGCCATTCCCTTGAAAGCCTTGACAATGTTGAGGATGTTGGGTTTCGAATGCAGATCTTCTTTTGTCCATCGATTTTCAGCAGAAGGATAAGGGCTCCAGGAATACGACTGCTCGTCTCCTCTTCTCAACTGTACTGTTGGTAGCAGTGTATCCCATTCACTCTCCTCCATGGTGTTGAAAATCTGTTAGTCCTGCTATCATCAATGAGAAGACGGAGTTAATTACTTCAACATCCACCTTTCGAGAGGCGTAGCGTTCCTCTCGTGATCCCATGAGAGAGTGTCCCGGCCCATCAGATCGAAATGTTGGTCTTGGAGGACATGTTCAATCGAACATCTTCACTCCCTCTCTTCAACTGCCTCTGCGATCATAGCTGATCTTCCCACCTCTCCTCATTCTCTCTTCTCATGTCCTGATCCTATCTATTTACACTTGTACACTCACTCGATTCTTATCCATCTGAAGAGGTGAGGGGATGTTCTTCTCTTCTGTCTCACCTTCTCTACCTGGCCGCCTGTCTTGTCTCTTGAAGGCGTTGTTGTCTCTATTCTTGAAAGCAAAGTGGATGATGTAAGTCTCTGAATCCAGCTAAAGGGTGACGATTTTCTCTACTCTTCTTCCTTCTCTCTCGACATGATCAAATGATCGTCATCCTGATCTCATACAATTGATAGACCCCAAACCCTGCCACCGTCCCAGATGAGGTAGACCTTGCTCGTCTTATCAGCTTCTCTGTTATCCACCGTTTCACCTTACTCATTGCGGCCACAGTGCAGGTTTCACCGTCTCGATTGGATCCTCCACTTCCTCCATCAAGTGCAACACAGATTGGCCGATTAGGGATGGATCCCACCTATGGTTGGTGAGGGTGGTCACGAGTGTTTGGGCCTCTTCTCACCTTGA
This sequence comes from Planoprotostelium fungivorum, assembly GCA_003024175.1. Taxonomy (NCBI): domain Eukaryota; phylum Evosea; class Variosea; order Cavosteliida; family Cavosteliaceae; genus Planoprotostelium; species Planoprotostelium fungivorum. Next base: position 14,322 of record MDYQ01000335.1, on the reverse strand, counting down.
GGACGTCCAAAACGTGGAAGATAGTCCATTCCCTTGATGCCGACTGTGATGAGGTCATCTGATTCATCCACAACAAGTTGATGCATCAGACTTTCTTCCATTCACTGTTTGTCCAGGCGGAGTGATGTTCTCTGAAAAGACGCCAATTGCTTCTGGATCAGGCGGACATGAGCTGGGCAGGGGTGAGGGGTTGGTCACGAATGTTCAAACCTCTTCTCACCTTGTAAGAGATGCAGTCGATAGTCACAGAAGACTCAATTAGGCATCAGTCCCTCAACTCTGCCTTGAAAGACAGCACAAATCTTGATGCTTCAGGTGATTCCACATCATGGAATTGAGCACGCCATCCGGGCCTATGTGCTCTCCTTCAGACATCAGACTGTACTGCCCTCTCGAGCTTAGAGAGGGGCAAACGATGTGGTCTCAGCCACGAAGACATACAGTGGTCTCAGCCACGAAGACATAAAGTGGTCTCAGCCACAGAGGACATAAAGTGGTCTCAGCCACAGGACGTAAAAGTGGTCTCAGCCACAGAAGACACACAGTGGTCTCAGCCACAGGACGTAAAAGTGGTTCTATTCGTCTCTACTTCACCAAAGACGGTATCAGGTAGCCCCACAGACCTTTGTTCTATCAGATTATCATCATTTTGATACAATTCACCTTCAGTCTATCTCTGCCATGATTTATAGATGGACTACTCAATGAAGATAGATTGACCACCACACGACGACACCAAAGGACAAGACGCTGGATTTCTGCTGTTGATCTTTAGCCCCCAGAGCTGACTTGACAAAAACGAAGAGGTTGAGTATGAAAGGTACTCCTTACTGTTGTCAGTCTTCTCTGTGATGTACCGTCTCACCTTACTCCTCGAGAAGATCCTTGTTCCAGACGTGGACACTTGGTTGTTCGTCACCCAATTTCCCTCCAAGAAAACCGGTGGACGCGTTCTTCTTGCAGTTCCGTCTCTACCTGAGTCATCTCATCAGCACCACGCTCATCGACGTCCATCCGATATGGATGACGTTCTCACCATTCAAATGGATTGTGGCGGTGACGGTGCAGGTGGGCCAATTGCTTCTGGATCGTGCAAACATGAGCTGGGCAGGGATGAGGGGTTGGTCACAAATGTTTGGGTCTCTTCTCACCTTGAGGACGTCTAGAATGTATTCACCCTTCTGACTCGAGCGAACATGATAATGTCCTCCCACTCATCTACAGGAAATTCACGCCCAAGACTTTCTTTGATCTATTGTTCGTCCAGGCGGAGTGACGTTCTCTGAAAGGACTTAGTCTATCTTCAAGATCGCATCATGGACCCAAGAGAAAAGAATACACTGTGACTCACTGTATATAAGAGATCAAGTGTTCCTTTTCTACGTCACAAAGAGGAAGAACACATTGTAATCTGCTCTCATTTCAGACGGAACGTATGGAAAGCGATAATAAGGACAGAAGTGAACGTAAATAGATCTCTCACCTTCCAGCATAAACAACATGCCTAGTTTATAGTCACAGAAGACTCAATTAAGCATCGGCCCCCAACTCTGCCTCGAAAGACACCACGAATCTTGATGCTTCAGGTGATTCCACGTCATGGAATTGAGCATGCATCTGCGGGATGTGAAAGATGCCCTGTCTCTTTGAAGATATTTCCTCTGGTCCAAATATTTGTATTTACCCGCTGGCCCCAAAAACAGAACGGTGAAAAGCAAACGGTTGGTAAAATGGTTTAGCACAGACATCGAGTTGAGCAAGTGTATGAGGATGAGAGGACACGAAAAAAGAAACGCTCACATTTCCGGCACAACATCTGATCTGATAAACATGGCAGCCGTATTATGATGCGATGGGAGCCACATCCTCTCGTCAATATCGTATCAGTGGGATGGTGAGAACAATAGCGTTCCAAATCGAATGATGAGAATGAGTTTGTTCGTATGATTGACTGAAAATGTGTTCAGTTCTCCTTGTGGTGCCGACGAGGTTGGCGTTATCATCAGTTGCCCACCTCAATTGTAGGACCTCGTGCAGAGTGAGTCGATCATCTCAGATCGCCTGATTCACGATTCACGATTGACATCACAAACTCGATCGTCTTCGAGAAGATGGAATCGACCGTCTCATTCGTTCCTCAATCGCGCTCACCCTCCCATCACAGATTTCATCAATTAATCTTCTTTTTGACCAATTCTCATCGTCCAACAACAGTACCATTCACTTTTCACCGTCCAGGATGACAAATGAAATGAAATAAAGAAAGATAAACAGAAAATGACTTCATTGTACAGCTCCGTGGTTCTTGTCTTCTGACTCACCATGAGCTTCAGCTGATGTCGGACAGGGCGTCAGAGTTGGCAAGATTGGGTTGGCCTCTCAATGCCTCATTCACCTCAGTAGCCTGATGGAAGATGTGACTCCAAACAGAGTGTTCGACTCAATGATCAGCAACCACAGCCAAGAGGCAGATCCTGGCTCACCTGCAAACAATGCATTGTGAAAAGATGATCGAATCAGTCTTCCACAAGACCGTGTATTCTCACCTCTTTGGCCTTGTTTGGTTGCTACGTTGGTCGATTGTCCTTTGAGACCAACCAGACGTGATGAATTACCGGTGTGAAAGATCTGATCTTCTGATCCATCGGTAGATCTTGAAAGCGATAAATTATATGGACTGAAGAGGGTCAGAAAGGAACAGAGACGAAGAACTCACCGACGATTGTGAAAGAGTCAACATCGAAGGAGAAGGAGAAGGTTAACAGGAACAGAACAATTCGCAACGATTGTTGCCCCTCAAATAGCGGCCACGACCCTTGATAGAATATGAGACGATATGATATGATACGATATGAACAAAAACAAGAATCGGATCTCCCACCTCTTTAGAAGACCAGATCACCACCGACCAGAGAAAGGACTCAGCACAGCTAGAGGAACCGCCTAATCCAGAGAGAGATCTTCTTCCACAAAATCAGCATTGCTGAACTGTAAGGGAAGGGACACTCCGACGTGCGGCCTCCTCTCTCTCTTGAGCGGTGGTTAGAACTAAAATGAGATCTCGATGGAAAAATGATCCCCAACAATGAAGGCCCTATTTCCGGTTCATCACCCATAATTGATGTCTGATTGAAAAAAAAAAGGTCGACCTCCCTATTTCTCGCCCCGTTTATGTCTTCATGTATAGTGGCTGACCTCTTGAACTCTTCTTACAACATGCCTGGGAAGTGAGTTGTAGTTCTTGAGAATTGAGCGCCCAAGGGATTTGAGGGAGAGGGTTGTTGCCGAAAGGTTAATGCCCCGTTGCTATCGTGTGAGTAGTCTAGGTGGAACCTGGCATTATACATGGACCTCTTTTTTTTACTTTGGATGTATACCCCTAAGAGTGATGATACGAACATCGGGTGGTGTCTGGGTTGAGTTTTCACGTTGAGGTGTAGATCACCGGCAAACCTCATCTGCAGTTCACATTTTCTTTCAGAACGCAAGGAGGAGCCAATTTCGAGTGAGTCGTCTTCTTCGTCCTCTTCTTCTTCTCCCTTCTTCTTTGTGGCGGACGGTCTAGATTAGGGCTGAGCGTGACATTCCAGTTGCCGCCCAAAATGAAGATATTGCCCGGCTGGCCGGTGGTCGCAATCATCTACCGAAGGTGAGAGAGCCTCCCGATAATTAACGACTGATTCTGAGGAAGGTTTGTGGAAGGAGCCATCACAGGCCATAACGTATGGTTGGCCCCGAAAGATGATGCGAGCCGCAACGGCTCGGCCATCAGGGGAACCGGACGAGGTGAGAATTCTCGCGCCGGATGGGCCAGTCCATTTCGGGCGATGTAATGTTTGTAGCTGAGACATACAGGTGGTCTCTCCGCCTTGATCACTTTCTCTTTGGAGAAAACTTGATGGTCGAAGATGCAAAGGGCCAGTTTCCAATGAGCGAGGTGAGGTGAGAGATAGTTTTCGTGTGCAGTCTGATGTCCTGCAGGAAGATCACGTCGGCGATCTCGAGCACCGATGTGATGGAGATGTGCTTGTCCCGGATACCTTCATCCATATTCCAGGTGAGCACGGTGAGTCGAGGGTCACTCGTCTCTGAGCGCCAGCTATGTGGCGGTCGGTTTCGTCCCCACTTTCTCGATTGGGAGAGGTGAGTCTTCGTCAGAGTCGGAGGTCTCCTCTGGCTTCGCTTTTTCTTTGAAGGAGGAGTCGTTCGCGTCGGTGTCTTCGTCACCGTTGGCGTCTACGTCGACGGTGGCGCTCTTCTTTGCTGGCGCTCTTCTTCGCTGGCACTCTTCTTCGCTGGCACTCTGGTGGGTGGTTAGCCTTCGGGCAATAAAGAATGATTGTTGAATGACTCTCTCTTCTTTCATATAAGTGACGCGATGTGTGTCGCTATACAAACCGTCTGCGAATCTACAGAGATGTGCTGTGAAATCATCTGCTGTCATTGATTCGGGATGGATGCGGTACAATCGATGGAATCTTCGACATCGATCCCGATCGATCTCCGACACCACTCACCTGCACGAGAGCCTATCAGAAACAGAGAGAGCTCCACAGATACCCACTCGTCGGTCGTTCTACACTCTGCCGTCTAACATTTACTCCCGACACAAAAACAGAAATCACTCACCTGAAGGAGGAACAGAGGAAGAAAATCGTCTTCACGACGAAGGCTCCGCTCAAGACAGCGACAACACAGTGGTGATGCCGTCTGAAGAACGAGAGATAACTTCTTCCAGGTGTTTGTGAGAGAGATCGATTCAGGTGTTTGTCCTTCTCCTGAACGAAGAATTGGCACAGACACAGGACAAGACCGAGCTGAGCGCCTCGTCGACCAACACCGACTCGAGCGTTCTCGCTGCCATCGCACTTTGCACTCGCAGATAGGATTTTGTTGGATACAATCGATCCCCGTTAACTGATGACGGTGCGAGTCACCATCTGGGTCGACCTGGTCAAGGCTTTCAATTCGATACGAGATACTCGTGCATGGGCTTCCATGATACTCGCCCATCCATACGAGATGAGATGATCTCATCCTCGCACATTCTTTGAATATCACAAAGGCAAAGATCGTCATTCAACTCGATGGCGCTGGAGTAGACAATTGTCTTCTGAGTAGTTTGATGGGAATCGGAAATATTCTTTTCTTCAGTAGTGGCAGATACACGAATAGCAACACAGGTAATCTCTCAATGACTCGTTATTTCCAGTCTGTTAGATCAGATTCTATTATAACAGAAGCTATCTCAACCGCTGTACCATCTGTTATCATCCTCTTGAAAATTCCCGAAACGTGTCCGTACAATCGCAGAGAACGGAATGCCAGCCACCGCAATCGCTTTTTCTTCCTCTTGGTCTTGACAGAGTGGATCAGTCACCATTCAGTTGAAGTCAGCATGTGCCGATGACCAACTCGGGACCAAGTGAGCCTTGGTCGTGTCGTCGCAATGATCTGTTTTGCTTCAATTGCGTCTTCTCAACATCTTCAGCGTTGCTACTGTTCTTTGATCGAAAGTGATAGTTCCTTCTTCGTGTTGTACCAGCGGTAGGCCTCGTACTCAAATTTCTAGCTGTACTTTATCATGACCTTGTTCAGCAGAAGGACAACGCCGCCCTCAGAAAGAAGCTCGAGCGACAGAAGACGCTTCCTCAACCGTTGCCATACAGAAACAGACAGCCGATACGAAGGGCCTGAAACCACATGACCTCGTTCAGCACGACACACGCTCATGTGGGAACATACCCTCAACGGTGACGCGGCACCGAAGACAAAGCCAGCAACACAACCCACGATCGTCATGGGGAAGAAGAAATTGTTAGAGAGCGATAAATCTTTATTACCCAAAGGCAACAATTTACTCGAGGCCGGCAAAGAAGAGCACCGCCATCGACGACAATGACGCCAATAACACCACCTCTGTGGATGGCGGCAAATAAGTCGACCGCCAAGCCGAAAGAAAGACAGCCATCACTCACCTGACACAAAGGCACGCGCCTCAACTTCCACACATGATGTCTCACCTGGTATGAGCTCATGACGATGAGATGACCACACGAACCTCGTCTTATAACGGATGGTATAGAGTATGAAAGATACCAATCGATGTCTTGTTCAGGTTCGCGTTAATTTTCTCAGGTTACTCTAAGGTGCCTCCATGGATCATGAGACATCATGAGCAAGACGTCTCGCTTGGAACTCATTTTTCCCCTGCACCAGTTCCGACAGGCAGCATGCACCTCTACACTCTCTTATTTCTCGTGCTGACCGTATTTCTTACGGTGGATGGTCAATTCATCAAAGTGACCAACTACGGAGACCTAAAGTGCAACCATACGGACAGCTACACCGTCTATGCAAATGGAAAGTGCCAAACCCTGAGTGAGATCCTTCTCATAACGTATATAATAGACTGACAAACGATCAGCTACATCAGGTATCAGCTCGTCGAACATCAACCGATGCGGTTCTAATGCTGTGACCACATCAGTCTACTACGGAACTTCTTGCTCAGGAAAGACCTTCAATCAGGCTTCCAACAACTTGAACCAGTGCAACCAGAATTCTGAAGGTACCAGTTCGACCGAGATATCATGCCTGGACTCCTTCCCGTACACGGGAAACAGCTCTTCGGACGGTCTCACCGTTACCTTTTCAGGTATTTCTCACTCCAAATGAATTGAATTTCTCTGAGACTCTTTCCAGGTACATCATGCCAGGGTGAAGTCTACAGTATACTCGTAGTACCTGGACTTTTTACCTCCAACTCCACAAAGTGTACTTCGTCCGCCTGCGTGAAGACAAATTACGGCACTTCCACAAGATTTGTGTGTGGTAACTCGACGAGTCTGCCTGGATACGTGCAGAGTTTGAATTCAGCCACTGGTATCATGTTCAGTGGTATGATCGTGGTTGTCACCGTCCTTCTCGTACTCTGAGAGATTCTACAATAAATAATCAAAAGATCGATCTAATTCGCCAATTTTGGTAAACGATAGACACGCCCGATAATTAACGACTGATTCTGAGGAAAGTCCAAAGAAGGACACCATAACATATGGTCGCCCCCGGAGGATGACGCGAGCCGCAACGGCTCGGCCGTCAGGAGAACCAGACGAGGTGAGAATTCTTGCTCCGGATGTGAGGATGATGGCCACTCCATTTCGGGCGATGTGATGTTCGTAACTGAGCCATACAGGTGGTAGTTTATGTCTCTCCGCCTTGGTCACTTTCTCTTTGGAGTAAAACTTCATTCCAGGTGAGCACGGTGAGTCGGGGGTCACTCATCTTTGAGCGCCAGCTACTGCTGACGCTTGTTTAGATGTGGATTGGGTGGATCAAGTGGTTGTGTTGGTGGATGAGGCGGTCCGTACCTTCGGTTCAGGTGAGTGATGACTGTCTCTCGAGTCCGCTGACAATGACTTTGATGTAGGGGCAGTCGTTCCCTTTGTGGTGGTCGGTTTCGCCCCCACTTTCTTGGTTGGGGGAGGTGAGCCGTCGTCCGAGTCGAAGGTCTCCGCTGGCTTTGCTTCTTTGGAGAGAGGAATCGTTGGCGTCGGTGTCTTCTTCGCCTTCGGTGTCTGTGCCGCAGCTTCCGCATTGCTGGCACTCTTTTAATAAATTGAAACGTTCAAGTCCTCGCAATGGGGTCTCTTTACCCGTCCAAGCATTGCGACACTCTCTCCACTCTTCGTGGTGAACGGTGTTGACTGTCGATGTTCCCGCGCGTGACCTTTCGATTTTGCATCGGAGTTGGCGTCATTCTCGCGAGATTCGCCTTCCTCGCCGGAAGAGGGTAAATCGAGACAAGAAGCGGAAGAGATGCAAGGTAGACCCCTGCTCTTTCTCGTTTTACTGTGGACAATCACCACCTGTAGTGCTGACGATTGCTACTTCCAGAACAGCTGTCAGACAACCCTACCCTCCTCTGATGTGAGTCTTGTCCAGTTGTTCTTTGTTCACTGACGCGGACCAGACTCGGTGTTGGAATTGTAGTTCAGGAGAGAACATTCCAAAGGCAGATTCTACCATCATCTTCCAATCGACCAGTGCATCCATCAATTTGGGCTCTCTAACGGCCACAGACATCGTTGTTCGTGACAGGTGATTTAGTCCATCCTTCCATAACAGTCAACTCACCCCCTTCCAGTCACTTGACTTTGACCGATTCGAACATCTCCTCCGTTCATCTCAATGTGGAGAACTCCCTCTTCCGTCTGTTGAACACTACTATAGTTGTCCAAGAATCTCTGACTGTCGATGTGAACAGTACTGGATCTTCTATAGAGCTTTCAAATTCAGCAGTATCCAGCAGCACGGCGATCTTGAGCTCTGCACACATCACCTTCTCTGGTAGAATCAACACCTTCAATTCTACCTCTACTCGTCTCTTTAATGGTGGAAGGCTCGACATCCAATCAGACCTCATTTGGAACGGACTTCTCAATGTATCAGGCTCCAACATCACCACCAACGAGAACCGATTCACTGTCAACAATCATCTCACTACGACCTCTTGGACCCTTCAAGACTCCACGCTGAGAGCTGCCGTCCTCACCTTCAAACTTCCCCTCCATCTGATCCGTGTCACGTCCGATGCAATCGAAATCCAGGAGGTCTACGGACTCTACTTCTGCAGGGAGACACACATCTCCAATTCTACCCTCCAACACATCAACCGATGTCTCCTCTGCAACGTGTACCAATCCACTCTGAATAACCTCCCAAGCAATTCAACATTACACTTGGGTGGTCTCATCCGTGTGGATACCAGCGATTCACTCGACTTCTTCCACCAGCAGAAGGTCTCTAATTCCACCATCGAAGGATCATCCGATCTCGTCATCCAAACGCGGGCTTACCTCTTCATGGATCGAGTGACTCTCAACACATCCGAGACAAACATGACCGCATGGACTGCCTTCACCTTTCGCATCACAAACACCATCATCCACGGTGCATGGAACTTTACAGGAAAATTCGTGGAAAATCTTCATGACAGTATGGCCAACATCACCGGCTCATCTACTCTCTCTCGGAAGAAGTTGGACTCTATCGAACGTCCGAGCAAAAGACATCACGGCCGATGAGATCCTCCTTCTCATCCTTCACATGGATGATGATGTCAGACAGATGAGCCATGTCGATCGGTTGGTCATCCAAAGGCTGAGAGTGTCCTCGGACAGACTGTACCTATCCCTCAGCAACACCAGCACCTATACCGTCCGTGACATCTACCTGCCCAGTGTATATCTGCACACCCTCACTCCCATTCGAGGTGGAATTCCAACAAATGGATCGGTCCATTCCGATTCCTACTGCTCGGAACAATTCCAGGATTGCAGGGTGTTGGTCCAGTACAACTCCATCACCCTCTACGTAACGTACGTACCCCCCACACCCGTCATCACATACGGATGGTCCAACGGAAACCTTACCTTCTTACGCACCTACTATCTCGGTGCTCTACATTCTGACTGTGCGGACTTTTACCTGCAGGACCATGTTCTCCTCGTTGTAGAAGAAGGAGGTCCATCTCGCGAGATCAGCTCTTTCGATGTCGGATACTGGACTTCAGACTATGTCGATCACCGAATGGATGCTCTGCCGGACGAAGGAGGCTGCACTCAGAAACAAGTGACCGTCTACATGAAGAGAAGGGACAATGGGGACATCCGATCCAAGGGAAGAGTGGTGGATATCTTGCCTGGTGACGTCGTGAAGAATCAATATTACCCCTGGGGCAACTACAATGAGACGAACTTCTGGATGGGTGCACTGAGCGGAGGGGACACCGGGAAGATCCGAGTGACGTGGAGCGTCAAGGATTTACCTCAACCTTGTGGGTACAAGGCGGAGTTGTTCACCTTTGGCAACGAATCGGCTTCCGTCTATCACGAGAACTTCACGATCCAGGCTGTGAAGACAGGATTCCAATCCCAATGCTCCAGTGAGAGCTATGACCTACCCAAGTTCTCCATACTCTTCTCCAAGAACGACAGCTACCTCCTCCGATTGCCATACAGACCGTACGATGGAGACTATTCTTTCCTCCGGTCAATCTTTCCAGTGGATGCATCCATCACTCCACACGACTTCAACCTCATCGCTAACACCGAGAGGAAAGTGAGTGCGAGTGGTGGGGCCTGGATGGTGAACAATGTACCTCAAGTCGAGTGTCCCTGCGGAAGATACAAGATCACCGTCAGAGCTTACATCAACGGCACTGAGCAGATCTCAACGACGATCACCAAGAATGATAACACCATATGGCTACCCAATGCAAGATATGTTGTGTACGCGACGGGAGTTTGCAGTCCACCGGGTCATAATGTAGGAGGTTACGGCAGAACCATCAGGATAGAAGTGGACTTGAAGAGCGAGCCTTCCACGAGATGGACCATCGCTCTGTACACATTGGGAGGTGTCATCGTCATCGCCGTCGCCTTAGCCGCCGTCTTCTACATCAGGAAGAGGAGACAGAGAGCCGACTACATTGCACTGCAGAGATAAAGAGTCTCCTTTACATCGAATTCATTTATTCTTCAATTACAATACACATTGTACACGTGTTGTAGACCATCCAATACCTCCTCTGTCGTTCTATCTTCTTCGTCCACATAGACAGAGCCTGTTCGAGTCACTCTCCCTCCTCCCTCTACAACTCACTCTTGACTCTCTCCACGTCCTTCTCTTCTCTCAGGCCCAGCACGTGCTCGTACAACTTTTTCTCCTCTCTCTTTCCCTTGGCTTCTTCCATCACACCCGCCAGTCGATCGTTTCGTAAGAGTAGACTGATGCCACTGATGCTCGTTCTAGAAATGGATAGAACCATGCAGAGGATCATCTTGTATCGTAACTGTCTTCTTCAATCTTCTTTTTCTCCTCCCTCTCACCATGTCGGATTGGCAGTGCTCCACGATGTAATCGGGAAGGGCTTGTAACATATCATCAGACTCGTCAACCGTCTCTAGAATAAGAGCAAGCACTATCCAACTCTCAGAAAGCATTTTGTGGGGGCGATCGATCCGCAACATCCCCAGATGGTGGACAATCCAAAAGTCAACAACTGGTCATGCCATATGGATTGACCTGTTCGAGGCTTCTGGTTCGATACAAGGTGCTCGTCCATGTTCTAAAATGGTGTGATTCAAGATGAGATCATCTCATCTTTGCATATTCTTTGGATATTACGAAGGCTAGTTGTCCTTTGAATTCGATAGTGCTGGAGAGGAGGATGATATTCTGTGTGAGTTTGATGGAAATTGGAATATGCTTTTCTTTCGCGAGAGTGGCAGAGACATGAAATGCACGACACCGGTGAACTCTCAAGGACTGATTCTTTCCAGTCCGTCAGATCTGGCACAACTGCAATAGATGATGTTGCAAATGCTCTTCCATCTGTTTCCATTGTGTCAAAAAATCTCGAACACTGTATTCACGTGTGGAGAGAAGACTGGACACACATTTGGCGGTCTTGCGGTGTTTCGTTCTTTTTACCACCATAGGAGATCATCATACCGAAAAAGTTCGTTTCGTCATCGATTCCTCTCGAGAATGGCTACTGATTATACTCACATTGCATCAGTTGGGACAATGATGTCTGCATTTTGGCACCTCGATGTCACTTCTTCCTTACATCTTGCACAAAGTGGGGGTTGAAAGTTCTAGTTTGGACCACAGGTGGATAGTGGACACACGTTTGGCGGTCTCGCGGTCGTTTCGATCGTTTCACCATCCTCGGGGACCATCCTACCGTAAAAGGTTGTTCTGTCGATTTCTCATAAATCTCAATCTCTTGATTTCACCACCAGACGATAGATCGAGATGGTTTATTATCGTTGTACTTTTTTGAGATTGACAACTCTTACATTTACACCCGTCAATCCCGCTTCTTCCTCACATCTTGCAAAAAGTGGGGGTTGAAAGTTCTAGTTTGGACCACAAATGGAGTGGACACACGTTTGGTGGTCTCGCGGTCATTTCTATCGATTCACTGTTCCATGGCAATGTAAGTGGTTACGTGTGATACACATATGAATGAAAATCCTGAATGTTCTGTACTGATCACTATCTACAACTTGTCAAAGACCACAGGACCACAGGACCACATCCAAAAAACCCAAGCGTACAGTACAGAAACATTCAGAATCTTCATCATTTTGTGTATCACTATCTACAACTTGTCAAAGACCACAGGACCACAGGACCACATCCAAAAAAACCCTCCCAGAACTCAAGGGGGTTTATGACCAACAGATACTTGTATTGGCACGGTAAGGAAATAGCTTTGGGAGAGACTTGTACGTCTGAGAGTGACCCTCTCTAAAGAAGGGTATATTCAATGTTATCATCTTCACATTGAGACGGTCACAATGAGACCTTGATGAACCAACTCACCACTTTATCGACCCCTCCTATACACCTCCATCAGCACATGTTGACACCTCAAGAGGCGATGATGATGATCTTACCTCTCCAATGTTGAGCAATGTATTGTGCTGTTCCTTATCTTGATTTGTAGAAACATATGAGATATACCATTCTCTCTAGAATTTCTGGATGTGGTCCTGTGGTCCTGTGGTCTTTGACTGACTTTTGTAGAGACATGTGAGCTGTACCATTCTCACTCTGGAATTTTTGGATGTGGTCCTGTGGTCCTGTGGTCTTTGGCCAGTTGTAGATTGCCTGATGCGTGAAAGGAAACGAGTGAATATTATTATTTTTCTGCCCTGCTCCACCTGACCAAAAAATTGGATGTGGCCCTGTGATCTTGTGGTCTTGATTGATTTTTGTAGAGACATGTGAGCTGTAACATTCTCACTCTGGAATTTTTGGATGTGGTCCTGTGGTCCCGTGGTCTTTGACTAGTTGTAGATTGTCTGCCCTGCTCCACCTGACCAAAAAAACTTGGATATGGTCCTGTTGTCTGAGGCCCTAAGGAATCTTCAACAGAATTTACAAGTGTAGTGCCCACGGAAGACAATTTTGACTGCCGAAGAAAATAATATTTTCCGATTTCGTGAATGTATCTGCCACTCTGCTCAGATACTCACGATGGGTTGACAGAGCAACCAAGACAAGATCACCAGGCTCACTGATGCTTCTTTTACACACGCTCCAGCAGCGAGAGCACACCATCAGCACCCTAAACCCACATCGCGTCACTCAAGGGAAAGAAGAAAGAGTAAGTGAATAATAATTCTTTATTTGCCCGAAGGCCAATCATCCACCAGAGCCCCAGCGCCACCATCGACGCAGACGCCAACAATGACGAGGACACTGACGCCAACAACTCCTCCTCCAAAGATGAAGCGAAGCCTGCGGAGTCCTCCCTTAACGAAGACTCACCTCCCCCAACAAAGAAAGTGGGGACGAAACCAACTGCCACGCAAAGGGAACGACTACATCAAAGTCAGCGTTAGCGGGCACGAAGGACAGCAACCACTCACCTGAACCGAAGGCACGGACCGCCTCATCCACCACCACAGCCACTCGATCCACCCGATCCACATCTAATCAAGCGAAAGCGGTTTCTTCGGTATATTGATCTATTTATTTTTCTTCTCCGAATCGGAAGAAAAGAAAGGATATGGGAGAGAAGATAAGAAAACGATTGATAAAATGGAGGATTCAAGTATAAGATAGGGTTTATGGTTGAGGCGTATTGTTCGACGCTTATGGCTGGTTGTAGACTAACGCAAATGGTACCATCTTATAGATCTCAAAGAGATCTATCTTTTGAGTCAAAAAAAGTCACCGTAGCGCAAGGCATAAGAAAGATACGGCTCTCGTCACACGGACCACCAAGTGAACACATACAAAAAAAATGTACAACAGTCTGGTGTCTCTTGATATGATCTATTTTGATCGAATTTACTCCTTCCTCTGTCTCTTGGAGGCAGGGTCATCCTGAGGAGGGAACTGCTTCTTTCTTCCAAAGAGGAAGGGTCTTCTCCTGGCCTCCTCTTTTCTCCTGGCCGCTTCTTCCCTCTCCCTCTCCTCCTTCCTGGCTTCTTCGTGCTCTTCAAACTGCTTCTTGAAGTCCTTGAGGGTCCTCTTGCTGAAGTTGGGTTTAGAGTTTAGGGTTTAGGGTTTAGGGTTTAGGGTTTAGGGTTTAGGTGGGGTTTAGGGTTTTAGGGTTTAGGGTTTAGGGTTTAGGGTTTAGGGTTTAGGGTTTAGGGTTTAGGGTTTAGCGTTTAGGGTTTAGGGTTTAGGGTTTAGGGTTTAGGGTTTAGGGTTTAGGGTTTAGGGTTTAGGGTGTAGGGTTTAGGGTTTAGGGTTTAGGGTTTAGGGTTTAGGGTTTAGGGTTTAGGGTTTAGG
>MDYQ01000334.1:0-20719 GCA_003024175.1 Planoprotostelium fungivorum | reverse complement strand
CATGTCTTCTCAAGGTACTTATGGATCCAAGTCAGACACAGGGCTTCTTTTGGAGAATTTCCAGTCATAGGTACTATGTTTCTGCTGTGTGTAGGTACTTCAACTGGGGCATATTGTATTAGTGTACACAGACTGGTATTCTGTACTCACCCTCAGTAGATAGACGCTGAGAAAAGAAGGTCTGTTTTGCTTTGTAATATTTGTGCTCAGAAACACCATGACAGATCAGCCAGGCCTGTTGACAAACTGATACCCCATCAAGCTTGAACACTATGGCTCCCTCAGCACTCCACGTGGCAGTGAACCAATTCTGAAGCCAAGTTGTGAGTGCTTTGAAGGTCAGGTTGCGCATTCTTCCAAGATGTTCTTCAGTCTTTTGTGGATCTAGGCAAGTGAAACATTTGAGGGAAGAGCAGCATCCGCAAAAAGACATCTCCTCAAACCAATGATAGATCATCAATTGCCGTTTTAATGGCTTCTTACATGTTGAAATGGCTGGTTGCTTCTGGGAATGCTGACCATAAGTAGCACCTGAAGTTGAATAAATAACTTGTAGCCCAGAGCGCGCACGCGCGGCGTTGCAATTTTTCACACGAACAGAAATTTTGCTACAAAAGAAGCGGAGGAGACACACCACGCATGCGCAGACTCTACGGTCAAAAACCATATTATATTAAATAAATAAACATATCTCCGTCTACAACGATCGAGTATCGCATCAGAGACAAAAACACACCTCTCGAAGGCGAAGTTATCGTCAAAGTCCAGTCCGTTGAGCGCTCAGAGGAGATTGTATCCATCAAAGAATGTCTGAGAACGAGGTGAGAACACTGCATTTTACATTTGATGTATGCATAAACATGCGCGGGGGTTAAGGCTCTAAACATATATTGTATAATAAGAATAATATAGTGAGACAATTTCTATCCTTTTGGACAGAAATTGTCGATGGTATCATCTTATCGATAAATGCATCATGTTCGCTATATCTTCTCACCCGCTTGACGGGACTGATACGTGTAGGTCGATGATATGGAACAGCAAGTTGCCAGTGGGGGCGAACCTGCCAGTGTTACGAAGTGTGAGAGAATTCCGAAATTATTTTGTTGTAGATGCGCAACTCACGCAGCGCCTTCGTACGACCCAACCTTCTGCTTCAATCAAGGTGAGATATTCGCTCACGTCTCTATTTTTGATCTGTGCAGCTTCTTACAGTGCTCTCTTGGAAAAGTCGATGGTCAACCTTGAGAAGCCGTACATTTTCGCGGGCAGAACGCTAGAGATGTCCAAGTACCGTCCAATCATTCAGCAGGGCCTCGATATTGTAATGAGTATTGCTGCGATCATCCCTGACCATTCTATGTGGAGAAGTGGACCCGCGAGAACGCAGCAAACAGCACGCACCCTCTGATAATTCACCGCAATGATGTGCGAGATTATGTGATCTCCGGAAATCATCGCATCACGAAGTGGACACAAATGTGAGTACATCTGTCAGAGCTTTTTACAGTGCTGTCCGCGCACGCGCGGTCTTGTCTGAGTCAGCGTTTTCACTTTCATTTATATATATCATCCTTGCGCAATGGTGACCGCGCGTGCGCAGTCTGATACTACTATTGTTCAATTTGAACGTTACTATCCGCACACGCGCGGTCTCTATGTTTGAATTGTTATACAATAAATATTGATTTGGCCTCATATCTTGTAGGGGATTATCCCATGCTCCCTTAGCAATCATAATTACTGCGTCACTGACAGCTGAACATCTTGAACAATTATCCCATCTGGCCCAAGTACAGAGCACTGGGAATGCTGTTACAAGTACTGAACTTCACACTGTCTGGCGCATTTACAACAAGGTTCAACTTCACAGGGCTGAATTATTCCCCACTCCAGACCGATTTGATCGCAAACTTCTCCTCCAACTTTTGGTAATGTACTGATGTAATTGAGCCTAACACTTTTAGGGGATATCTGAGGGAGAAATAAGTAATGATCAGATGGACCGATTGATCAATGCTTATAATTGGATGAAAGAATGTCCTGCAAATTTTGCAGAGATTATTGAGAGAAACATAGACATAACTGTCTACAAGTTCTCCACCTGCATCTGTAAACCTTCAAGTGCCTTTGATGCTGTAGCAAAGGGAGCAATTCTATCTATGCTTCAACGGTTCTCTGTCAATGAATCCACATGGCCTGATGATTGCAACCGTGGTAATCTCTCCTACATGGTGTCACATCACACTCGGTTAACAGAGCTGATTGATTGGGTGGAAGAAAGTGAAGATGACAACAAGAAGTGAGTAATATTTCATTGCTTGTGTTGATACATGCAGAGATCGATTACAATACATCAGCTCCTTACCCAATGTGATCAAATTGTCCAAGCACAAGCACTCTGGCAAGGAAGACTTTCTAAAGTTTCTTGATCAGCAGATTAAGGAGAACATGAGCACATCTGATGCAGAAGGAGGCATGATTGCTGCATCAAAGAAGAAGGGTCGAGCAAAGGTGAGGCCTCTTCCACTATATCACTTACATGTCAAGACTGTCCCACTTGATAAGAACGACAAAAATCAGAACTTGCAGACTGTCTCCACCTTCTTGAAGAACTATTATCACAAAGATGACTTCAGTGGATATCAGTTCTGCATGATATTCTGTCATGCTGCTGAATGGGATAGAACAAAGAGACAATTTGCATCAGACCATCTCATGGAAAACGGTAGGAGATATATTAATCAGTTGATTTACACCACAACAGGTGTGGTCATCCTTATCAGTGGCAATCTGGAAGACATCATGTCAGTCAGGTTCAAAAATTTTGCCTTCCACAATCATTTGGAGATTGTGACCCCAAAGAGTGTAGCAGGTGCAATCTATGAAGATAGTGTGAGNCCACAACAGGTGTGGTCATCCTTATCAGTGGCAATCTGGAAGACATCATGTCAGTCAGGTTCAAAAATTTGCCTTCCACAATCATTTGGAGATTGTGACCCCAAAGAGTGTAGCAGGTGCAATCTATGAAGATAGTGTGAGTGATTTTGTTCTTCATTTCTGATAGATGATAGGTTGTGAGGCATCACACCTATTTCTGTGTAATTCTTAGAAGAGAGGGTGAGGATCCTACCTTCAAAGATTGCACTGGAGTTGCATCCCCCATCCAATTGAAGACTGTCCACCATCAACCTTTAGATGCACAGATGGGTTCATGTATCCCTCTCACTGTCTATGCTCAGTTGATCAACTCTTACCTGTGTGACTCACCCTCTTCCATGCCCTTGGCAGACCTCTCTCCAGCAGTTGGTTATGCAGCCATAGCTGGATTGGCATCTTCACTGCCAGTGCATCTCATTGAATCCAACACCTCCAAGTACAACCATTGGAGTGTTGCTGGGCCCAAGAAGATCATCTCCCAAATTGAACAACCTATGCTTGACAAGATGAGATCAATGAACGGTAGTACATATGTCACCTTGGGTGAAGTAAGATATTATTGCTGATGTATCTTATCTGTTCAGGAGGAGTCAGACAGAGAAGAAGACAAAGAAGAAGACCCCTTACAACAGACTGATGTTTTGTCTGAAGATGGAAATGATGCTCAGGTGCCTGTTGGCAACAAGAAGCGTGCCCAGACAGACAAGCAACAACAACCCTCTAAGAAATCCAAAAGATAACCATCAGGCTTCTTTATAATCACACAAATAGATATTACAAGCAACAATTTTGTGTATTTTTGCAATTGTTCTGTATATCTCCTATAAAAACAGTGCTGTTTTTTTTCCTGCACAGGGTTGAATGTTCTTGTTTTTTCTCAATGGTTCGATATATACAGTAGATGCTGGGCTTAAAAATAAAAGATGTTTGATGAATCCAGATCTTAAAGACAATCTCTGCTTCTGGAGGTGTATTGCTATTGCTTTGTATGAATTTTCTATTCAGCAAATTGATAAAAAAGACAGCAAAATACAAAGAGAAAAGGCTATTACTTTAAGGGATAAGTATTTCAAACAATGTGGTCAAAGCACTACAGATCATGTACAAGTAGCTGATCTCCCTGCTATCTGTCAAGCACTCAATCTAGATCTTACAGTCTACACACTAGATAGCAATCTTAATAGTGTAAAGCTGTACAAATCAGGAATTCAAGGCTCAGCAATCTGTTTGCATCTAGATCAGGTCAAAAACCATTATATGTTACTGAGAACACTTGTAGGATATGCTGAAACTGTTATTTGTGACAAGTGCAAGAAGGTCTTTGCATACAGCAACAGCTCTAAATATCATAAGCACATGGACAAACATCAGAAAGATCAAAATAATAACAAAGTCCTTGTATTCAAAGATAAACCCATTCAGAGTTCTACTCAATATAAGCAGACTTTTGGTACAGAGCTTGTCAGACAATTACAGATTGGAGTATCATGAGATCTGCAGATAAACAGCATAAAGGTTTGATTGAAGTTAGATTGCAGAAAGATAAATGTAATATGAAGAGTGCTAAGCATGTAGGGTCAGCAATTCTATCATGGAGCAAAGTATTGATGCTTGACTTTGTATACAACTGTTTGTACCAAAATTATGAGAGAACAGAAGTGGATCTCTTATATACAGACACGGATAGCATATACATGCAGGTTAGTGCCTATAGCTATGAAGAATTCAAACAGAGATTCCCAGATCATCTACAAAAGTTGCATTTTGCAGCAGCAGGTGACATAACACCAGGTAAGATGAAGCTTGAGTGTGAACTGAGAGAAGCTGTGTTTGTGAAGCCTAAGACATACAGTTATGTGAAAAAGGATGGCAAGCAGGATATTAAAAATAAAGGAGTGGTGTTGAGCCAGAACAAAGAAATCTTGATATTTGACAGCTATAAGAGAGCAGTATTCTCAGGTGATCTGATCATGGCAAAGAACACGCTGATAAGAAAAACAAAACAGAATGACACCCTATCAATGAGCACAATGACAGTCAACAAAGCAGCTCTTGATGGATGGTATGACAAGAGAATAATGATTGACAACATACACACTGTGCCTTTTGGTTTATTCAGCAAACAATTCAGTGAAGAGGATGTGATGAGAAGAATAATAAAGAATCTTGCAGCAAGAGTGAATATTGGCATGGGTCAGCTCAAGATATACCTCCAGTGTACACAGGATCAACTGAAGACACATCTAACATCTCATTTTGATCCTGGCATGTCACTGATGAACTATGGTGTGCTGTGGAATCTAGACCACACCATCCCTGTATCTTTTGCCAAAGACAACCTGAAGGCTTTGTGCCATTATTCAAACATTGAGCCAATGCTGATCTCAGAGAACAGCAGCAAATGTGCAGATCTTGGCCTTCCAAAGGGGGTGTAAATATAAATTGCAAATAATGTTATACTTTTTTTTTTGATCGAAAGTGTTGAGAGAGTTGGTGGGGGTGTTGTCTTGCATTTGTGTGTGTTTCGTTTTGCATTGAGCGTCTTGAGCCCAGAAACGGATTCAAAACCCTTGTCGCAAGCGGTATCTTTTCTTTGAGGTAAGCATTCAAAACAAAAAACTACGTGGAGAGGACACACCACGTATCATGCCCTACTTTGTCTACTTTGAGGCCAACAACCGAGCTTACGTCAAATTTGGGGATTCTACTAGTTATAGAACTTTGGAGCAACGCGAGGCAGCATATCGCGTCCACAACCCTGTAGTCAACTTCATCCCCCTTCCTCATCACGCAAATGTGGCTTTTCAGAATGGCGATGTGCGATGGGGAATCGCAGCTGGAAGGGAAATTGCACGCAAAAGGGGAATCACAGCATGTCGAGGAACTAAGGAATGGTATGAGTGCTCTCCTGATTTTCTTCGACGACTGCGTGGGAAGGTTGATGAGGCTGTAAGGACCATGGATGGTCATAGTTTCATCCTTGCAGAAAATTTAGATGCTCTGGTGACTGCACTACATAATATGCATGACAATTGTCAATAAAAAGCATGATAAGATAGACTCTTATTGTATTGTAATATAATCCTGCAGCTCTCGCACAGGCGACCAAGGACACGGCAGAGACCCCGGAGAGAACAGCTGTCTTACACCACCGAAACTGGAGTGCTGGTCAGAAAGCTTGTCTAAGAGAGGAGGGATTGAGCACTTCCAACATCAACAAAACCTTTCTTGACACAGCAAAGGACATCCTCAAGAACAATTGAACGGCCTCAAATAAATTGATCTCAGCCTACTCATATGGACCTGCCTTTCGCCTCCTTGTGTCTTTTGTATGATTTGAGTGTATAGATTTCCACCCAGACTGCACAAAGCGAGTACAGAGCGCGCGAACGCTTACAAATGTTTTGCAGAGCATTACCAAACAGAACACAGGAGGCGAGCATTCAAAGCAAGGAGAGTTGTAGAGAAATCCGCTATAATATCCCCTTTTACTATGATGGCTTACAAATGTTTTGCGGAATATCACCAAACAGCACAGGAGGCAAGCAGAGGGTGAGTGGAGAGTTGTAGATAAATCCGCTATAATATTCGATGGTAGAATTACAACAGGGAATTTGTCTCGATACGTGTAGTGACGTGTTCTTTCGCATCGACACAGCGTCTGATTAGTTTATATACACAGCACAAGGACAGGTGAGAAGTGTTCATGTTCGACATTGATATAAAGTCAAACATAAAGAGACTACTACTTGATCAGTTGTGACGTCACACAATCTGATTGATCTGTTGTAGGCTGTTTAGGAATACGTAGAAATGAGTGGAGTTGGAACAGGGGTGTGTTGCATCAGCTCATGTCGTTCTAATCTGTGCAGTACGATATCTCATGCACAACCTTCTCTCCAGACGGAAGGGTATTTCAGATTGATTACGCAGGAAAAGCAGTTGAGAACAGCGGGTGACAAAATCTCTTTTGAAACATCAAGATTGACTTCAGCACAGAACCGCCATTGGTGTCCGTGTGAAAGATGGAATCGTGTTTGGAGTAGAGAAGTTGATTCTGTCAAAGATGCTGGAACCGAGTGCAAATCGAAGAATCCACTCTCTCGATCGAACGATAGGCCTGGTGAGTATAATGATCCCTTCGAGATCTCATAAGACAACGATAGACGTACGCTGGTATGACGGCAGATGCCAGACAATTGGTGAACAAGGGACGCTCTGAGGCTAAGAACTACCGGGGATTCTACTACTCTACAATTCCAACCCGCGTGTTGAATGAGAGACTGTCACTGTTCGTTCAAGCATACACTCTCTACGGTCACGTCAGACCTTTCGGGTGCTCCATCATCATTGGTGCCTGGGAAGACGATGGACCACAACTCTACACCATTGACCCTTCTGGCATCTCATACGTGGGTTACTCACATTGGACGAGAAAATGAAATGAACTAAAATAGGGCTACTACGGAACAGCAGTGGGCAAGGCCAAGCAAGCCGCCAAGGGAGAACTAGAGAAGTTGAAGTTGTCTGAAATGACCGCTCGTGAAGCTGTGAAGGAAATCGCCCGAATGTGAGTTACCTGAGAGAGAAAGACTGAAGGAAGCAGCATCTACTACCTCCACGATGATGTGAAGGATAAGGAATTTCAGCTGGAGATGAGTTGGATCTGCCCAGAGAGCAAATACCAACACGAGGCAGTTCCAAAGGACGTGTTGGCTGAGGCAGAGACTGCAGCCAAGGCGGCTCTGGAGGAACAAGATCAGATGGAGGACGCAGAATAAACCATTCTCTCTTCTCTTTCATTGCCGATGTGGAGACGTGGGAGGTACAATGACCACTGTCTCCAGGTCCACCTTCTCTTTCGATCGAATCTGCTTCATCTGTTGATTGTACTTGATCTGCCCGTACCACACTCCCGCGAAGGTGGATGTCAGTAGTCCCATGCTCATCGCAAAATTGAGCTCGATGCCTCCAAAAGTGAACAGCCCGATGACGGTCTGCAGTATGGACTTGAGTTGTCCTGTCCACATCAGTCCTCCCCTCTCTCCTCCTCTCACCCGTCACGCTCGTGGCCAGTGGTGTGTTGAATGTCGTGCACAGAAAGACAAGGTAGTTCAACAGGAAAGCCATCGCTGAAGACATCAAGAAGCAAAACTGGGGGGTTGAGTCAAGTGATCGTGTTCATGTCCTCACCTGAAATCCGATATCGTAATAGTTTTCAAAGTCGATCAGCATGTCCCATTCGAAAGAATAAGTCATGACGGCGATGACGGGGAGGCTGAGGATATTGTTGTAGTACATCAATGCGAACGAGTTGAGTCCCGTCTCTGTGGACTTTTGGTTGATGATCACCAAATAGATCGCCGTCGTGACGCAGTTTAGTGTGATGAGACCGTATCCCCAGGGATCAAACGTGATGTCTCCATAAGATGCTACCACTGCACCTGTCGCGAGGGTTACAGATGTTGACATGAGATTCTCACCAATGACCATAAGATTGACTGACCACAGCTCGTCTTGAGGTACTGTCTTTTTCAAGAAGAAATACTGAGCGGCAATGACCACAAGTGTCGTAAACCTCCGCAGTGCACTGTTCAGTTCGTTCACTTTCTGGAAGAAGGAGATGCACTGACCTAAACATGGGAACACTGACGTATTTTAGACCAGATAGACCGGTGGTGACCATAGCAAAGAAAAACAGTGCTAATGTGAAGAGCTGTATGAGTCCCTTAGATCTGATTCGAAGATCTTCATGTCACCTTCTTTGCCGTCTCGAATTTGAAGTTCTCGTAGGTCAAGAACCCAAAAAATCGTAAGCTCTCTAGAAAGATCATCGATAGGACCATTTGACCGAAGGTGAGGAAATACTGCGCATTGAAATCGTACTGATAGACTGCCTTATTGAAAAATGTAATGGCTATAGAAACGATTCCTACAGATACATTCAATCACCACATCCGAATGTGATGTGGTGTTCACCATAAGAAACAACAATTATGAGGCCCTTCCATCGAGTGAGAAAGCTTGTCTTTTCTCTCTCATCTACATACATTCCGGATGAGGTGACGCAGGTGATGGGGCAGACAGTTGATCCCGACCCGTTGTTTGCTCCGCCTCGGTGCCACCTGAAAAGCGCGGACACCCAATCCCGATCGGAGGCTCATTCTCGAAAGAAAAGAAAAGAAGAAAAAGAGACGTATTTATGCATTCGTTTGTGAGGCAAGGTGCTTGAGCCAAGTTGCGTGGGCCTTGACTTGTGCATCGTATTCTTTCTTTAAGGTTTTCAGTCGGCTCTTGTTCAGCTCTTTCCCTTCGGCATCGTGTGTCGGTACTCCCTGCATTGCTTTAGCTGTTGTTCTAATGCTGATCACAGCCTCCGGCTTGTCTAGCTGATGTGATTTCGAAATGGGTTGATCATGTCCCACCTGCTCATCGTACTGGCTGTATTTGTCCTCTTGTCCTTTAAACAGATCATCAGGTGCTGTCTTGCCCTTCTCTATCTTCTTCATCTTCTCCAGGGCGGCCTCCTCCTTCTCCCTCTGCTTCTTCGCTTCGGCCTGTTCTGTTCAGTCCTACGTCTCAGCCATTCGGATCACATCACCTCTTTCTTCTGTTGAATCTCCTTGATCAACACATCGGGTTCGTCGAAAGACCAGGTGGCTCCCTTCGGTCCATCGGTGAGCCTCACACCCAGAGGTGGAAGTTGTTCGTCTCTGAGAGAGTCACTCAACTTCATCAGTGCGTTCACGCTGTCTGCATCCATTCAGTTTCTCACGAGAGAGGATGCATCACCTGGTGCACGAGCAGTGGTTCTCACGTCGTTTCTGTACTTGACAAAGGCATCGATGACAGGTGTAGCTGCGTCGTTGTTCTACTCTTCTCAGTATTTGTCTCCTCGATGAGAGATACTCACTCCAGCTACAGTGTAACCCACATCATCGTCGTAGATGAGTCCAAAGATCTAGCACACCTTAATCGACGATAGGGAGAGAGGATGGTCGATGAGATGAAGAGTCACCTTGAACATCTGGGTGATGTAGGTGGCGATGGCTTTGACGATGTAGATACGAGGAGAAGTTTGCTTGCTCAGGTACAAGCTGGTCGAGTTGATGAGATTCGACAGAACCTTCATCACTTCGGGGGTGTTGAAGTTGTCACTCAAACTGTCGTGCACTGACTTTTTGGCCTCTTGAAGTCTGCCCATGTCAATCATTGCAACATGATGATGAGTCATTGTGATATGTTGATCCATATTCGATGGAGCATTGGACACTCACGAACGATCGAGAGACTTCTCTTCCTCTCCCCACTTCTGCTCGTGATCGAGAGAGGCCTCTTTGATGAGGCCGTTGACTCTGAAGAAGAAACTCTTGAACTGACTCTCGGTGTTGATGGCGTGGACCATGGTGTCCTCACTGTACTCCATGACGCTGTCATATTTGTAGGACAAGAAGAGGGTTCTCAGTTGTCTGGCAGAGTATCTCTTCAGGGCATCCTTGATGGTGATGAAGTTCTTCAGAGACTTGGACATCTTCGATCCGTCGATGTGAAGGTGTCCCGCGTGGATGAAGTAATCGATCCACTGCTTGTTCTGGTGGTACGCCTGGGCACATCAGCTGACATCATCCTTTCCTCTCACCTCCGACTGTGCGATCTCGTTGTCGTGGTGGGGGAACTTGAGATCTTCACCGCCCGAGTGAACATCGATGCGAGAGCCCAGGATCTCAGAAGCCATGGCAGAGCACTCAATGTGCCAGCCTGGTCTGCCTCCTCCCCACGGAGAGTCCCACACGGGCTCACCCTCCTTTGATTTCTTCCACAGTGCAAAATCGTGTGAAGATCTCTTGTCCGCTGCTCCCACGCTCAATGATCCCTCTCCTGCTTTCATTCAGAGTGTGGGTGGTAGATTCACGTACCTTCTGCGGCGAGGGTGGCGTTTCCAAAGTGAGATGGCTCAAGCTTGGCGTAGTAATAACCGGCCTTCATGAAGGCGTCCACGTCGAAGTAGACAGATCCATTGGACTCGTAAGCATAACCGTTGGACACTATCTTTTGGATGAAGGTGATGATCTCCGGTACATATTCGCTGACTCTCGTTAACACATCTGGATCTTGGACCTGTTGGATGATCAGTCATTGCAGGGGCATGAGCTCTATCTCACTCCCAAGTTCTTCATGTCCTCCAGAAAGTCACCCTCCCATTTTCTGGCGAATTGAGCAAAAGGAGTGTTGCTCTCATTTGACCTGGTTCATTGAGAAGAGACCCACACGGTAAACTTCACCTCTTGATGATCTTGTCGTCGATGTCGGTGATGTTCATTACCATTTGGACTCTGTATCCAAAATACTGTGTCAAAACTCTTCTCACAATGTCTGATCCTACGTAGTTCCTCGCGTGACCAATGTGCGACGAATCATAAACGGTGGGACCGCAAATGTACCAAGAGACATCACGTCCTCCATGAGACACAAAAGGGACCTTGTCATCTCTCAACGCACTCATTCAATTATAGAGGGTCTCTACCTTGCTCTTGGTCAGGGAATTGTAAATCTTAAGATCGGTCAGGGGAGTTCCCTCAGGTTGATTCCAGTTGGGTGCTGGGCGGTCGCTCATTCTCTCTGAACAAAAATGGCGTGATCACGGTGCAGGGAACTCATCTACAACCCTTATTTCTTCTGGTTAATTTTACGTCTATTCTTGTTGGATTCTCCGCCTGTTGATCGTGGATGATCGCATCTGACTTCCATGCATGCCACTGTATGCATCTAGGTGTCGCCTCATACATCATTCACATTTGTTGGTTGTTTATTTTGGATTAAAAGTGCGTTTCACAAGAGTGAAAACCTCGGAGCATCGGCTCATTACTTTCACGAAGAGAATAGACAAGGATGGACTCTCTCATTGATTTAACGACTCCTGCAGGAGATTGGAACCCTGACACTTTGAGAGATGAGATTCCTCAATGGACCCTCCACTCTGATTTAGGGGTGATTCACCTTGACGCCTATCTTGTTTAACATGTCAACCAGTTGATTGCTTATCTGGAGAATTTCTCCTCTAATTTGATCAAAAGAACGAAAGATTTAGAGAGTTCAGTAGATTCTCTGGTGTACGAAACAAAGGGTGCCTCTATCCGTGTGAACAACACGTTTAATGAGTTTCTCATGCTTTCCAATGTTCAGTTCATCGAGAATGTGAGCCTTCGAATGTCTACAGGTCACATGTTTCACAAATTTGAGATCAACGTTCAGTTATTGAAAATGGACAGAGAGTGTATGAAGATGACCTCGACATGAACGGAGGAGAGAAAAGCACATCTGAGTTCGTTGACGATGAAGACAAGCAGACGTTGGCTGAGAAATATACTGGAGCCTTCCAACTGGGAACACAGTCTCTGGCCTTCTTTCACTTTCTGGACGATGAGGAAGAGAACGAAGAGGAGGAATTGAACGGAGGTAGTACGGACGAAAAGACAAAGGCAGCCAAGGAGTTGAGCGAATACGACAAGCTCCCCTTGCCTGCTGTCATCGGCACAGAAGAATTCTTGAGCGACGACTACTGCGGTCTCGTCTTTCCAGAGCCTGAGATCTTCGAAGAGAAACCCAGAGTGGCTGAAGAGAAGATCGAAGAGGAGAGTGACTTCTCTGATGAAGAAGAAGAGGGCCCACCACCTCCTCCACCCTTCCCCACAGAGGGCAAGAGATACCAAAGAGGTGATGCCACGGTGTTATTCTGTCACTGAAGGAAGCAGAAGAGGAAGAAGAGAGAGGAGAGGAAG
Source organism: Planoprotostelium fungivorum (assembly GCA_003024175.1). Lineage (NCBI taxonomy): Eukaryota > Evosea > Variosea > Cavosteliida > Cavosteliaceae > Planoprotostelium > Planoprotostelium fungivorum. The sequence continues at coordinate 8,000 of MDYQ01000334.1, read as the reverse complement.
AGGAAGAGAGGAGAGGAGAAGAAGAGAGAGAAGAAGAAGAGGCTCCCATGGACTTCCGTGATGAGCTGGCGAGGGCTCTGGGAGGCACAGGAAAGAAGCCCACCAAGAAGGAAGAAGAAGGAGAGAGAGAAGGAGAGAAGGAAGGAGAAGAGAAGAGAGAGGAGAAGGTGGAGAGAGTGGAGAGGATTGAAGAGGAGGAAGAAGTAGAGCCAGTGAAGAAAGACTTATTCGACGATTCAGACGACCTCTTTGGAGGATCCTCTGCGGCAAAAGCCAATCGCACCAAGCTGACTTTTGATGATGAAGATGGTGAGTCAATTCCATGGACAGAAGAGCTCATTTGAGCAGGAGATCTCTTTGGAAAGACAAAGAGCTCCCTCTTTGACGATGCAAAGGACAAGGGTGCAGAGAAGGGAAAGAAGAAACCCGCCTTCTCTCTCTTTGCTGGAGATGATGATGACCTCTTCTCGAGTAAGCCCAAGAAGTCAGGCTCCCTCTTTGCCGAGGATGAGGTGATGATCCTCTTTTCATCGAACCTGACGCCATGAAGGAGACATCCACCCAGACAGAGACAGCCAAAGAATCAGAGCCACAGACTAAAAGGGCTCCTTCACTCTTTGGTGGTGACGAAGAAGAAGAGAAACCGAAGGCAGCCGCACCTGCCAAGAAAGTCAGTTTGTTCGGTGGTGACGATGATGAGGAAGAGAAGCCAAAGGTTGCACCTGCTAAGAAGGGTAGCTTGTTTGGTGGAGACGAAGAGGAAGAGAAGCCCAAAGCAGCCGCAACCAAGAAAAGCAGCTTGTTCGGTGGAGATGATGAAGAGGAGAAACCAAAGGCCGCATCAGCCAGGAAGGTCAGCTTATTCGGTGGAGACGACGAAGAGGAGAAGCCAAAGACAGTGGCACCCGTCAAGAAGGGTAGTCTGTTCGGTGGAGATGACCAAGAGGAAGAAAATCCAAAGGCAGCACCCGCCAAGAAGGTCAGCTTATTCGGTGGAGACGATGAGGAGGAGAAGCCTAAATCAGAGGCGCCGAAGAAGAGCAGCTTGTTCGGTGGAGACGATGAGGAGAAGCCAAAGGCAACATCAGCCAAGAAGAGCAGCTTGTTCGGTGGAGACGAAGAGGAAGAGAAACCGAAGGCAGCACCTGCTAAGAAGGGCAGCCTGTTTGGTGGAGACGAAGAGGAAGAGAAGCCAAAGGTAGCACCCTCCAAGAAGAGCAGCTTGTTCGGTGGCGATGATGAGGAAGAGAAGCCCAAAGCAGCCGCAACCAAGAAAAGCAGCTTGTTCGGTGGAGACGATGAAGAGGAGAAACCAAAGGCCGCATCAGCCAAGAAGGTCAGCTTGTTTGGTGGAGACGAAGAGGAAGAGAAACCGAAGGCTTCACCAGTACAAGCTAAGAAGGTCAGTCTGTTCGGTGGCGATGATGAGGAAGAGAAGCCGAAAGCAGCCGCCAAGAAGAGCAGCTTGTTCGGTGGAGACGAAGAGGAGAAGCCAAAGGCTACATTAGCACCAGCCAAGAAGGTCAGTTTGTTTGGAGGAGATGAGGAAGAGCAGCCAAAGGCTTCACCCGCCAAGAAAGTCAGTCTGTTCGGTGGAGACGATGAGGAGAAGCCAAAGGCAGCACCTGCTAAGAAGAGTAGCTTGTTCAGTGGAGACGAAGAGGAAGAAAAGCCAAAGGCAGCACCTGCACCAGCTAAGAAAGTCAGTCTGTTCGGTGGAGACGATGAGGAAGAGAAACCGAAGGCAACCGTACCTACCAAGAAGGCCAGCTTGTTCGGTGGAGACGATGAGGAGAAGCCAAAGGCTGCACCCGCTAAGAAGGCCAGCTTGTTTGGGGGAGACGAAGAGAAACCAAAGACAGCAAGTGGAGGAGCCCTGAAGAAGAGTGGACTCTTTGGAGAAGAGAGTGCGGATCCATTAGGCACCAAGACGGCAGCCACCTCTGACCCCTTTGGTGCTGTATCAGGTGAGAAGATACGAAGGAATGCACACTGAATTGCATCCATCCACCGACGATAAACTGAATGAAAGAGTAGAGAAGGGAGGAGAGGACAAGAAGGTAGAGGAAGAGAAGAAGACGGCAGTGGGGAAGATCGCTGCACTGCAAAAATCGCTGGCATTAGATCCCACTAAGATGATGGGCGGTGCCGGACCGAAGCCTCGTTCCATCTCCATTGAACGTGAGTCCCCCTTCACCATCGATTTCCTGAAGAGTGAATAGGAGGAGAGGCAGAAAGAAGGAACAGTGCACCGCCCGTGAGGGTGGAAGAGAGAGAAGAACAGAAGGAAACGGAGGCCAGCGAGGAGAGACTGACGTCACTGACAAAGTCGAGACCGACGGCCGCAGGAAGGAGACTTCCCTCGAGAGGAAAAAAGGAAGTAGGTGGACAGAAGAAGAAACCCACACTGACTGAGGAGACGAATCCACCAAAGAGGAGCAGCGTTCTCTTCGATGAGCCCAAGGCATCTCCAAAGAGCTCACTGTTTGACGACCCTTTTGGCGAGGCAGAGAAAGTGGTCACACCCAAGAAGGCGAACCTCTTTGGTGATTTCAAGACAGAGGAGCCCACAAAGTCTCCAGCCAAGTCGTCATCTCTCTTCGACGATCCAATCGCCAAGCCAGCATCAAAGACAAACTCTCTCTTTGATGAGCCAACAGCAAAGGGCAATACCGTTGAGGAGCCGAAGAGCAAGACGATCCCCAAAGCTACCTCTCTCTTTGATGAACCAGCTTCCAAGCCATCAAAGGCCACTTCACTCTTTGATGAACCAATTGCTCAGCCAGCACCAAAGGCTACTTCTCTCTTCGAAGAGCCTGCAGCAAAACCCACACCTAAAGCTACCTCTCTCTTTGAGGAATCTACTGGCAAACATGCACCGAACACTACTTCCCTCTTCGACGAACCTGCAGCCAAGCCCACACCTAAGGCAGTCTCGGTGCTTGACAAGCCGATCGATAAGCCAATCGAACAGCCAATCGTCCCGACTGCACACACAACGATCGAAGAGAAACCAAAGGAGACGACAGTTGAAGAGCCTAAACCTCTGGCCACAGAGACAGAGGCTGCTGTACCAGAGGAGAGCAAGGGTGTAGAGACCACAAGCAAGGCAGGAAAGAAGGGAGGTGTAACGAAGAAGGTGGCAGCCAAAGCAGCTGCAAGCATCTTCGATGATGAACCAGCGGCACCCAAGAAAGCTGCAGCGAAGAAGAAGAAGGCCGCAGCTCCGAGCATATTTGATTGAGATAAATAGATGTCAAGGATATTCATCTTACATGATCATTATGAACCCAAGGGTGTGGAAAACCAACAGCAATCTCTTTATCTTTCATCACTATGACACTTGTGCACCAGTAATGTGCCTGAAGATGTCCTCTCGGCTGAATCTGAAACGAATCCACGGGTCTACTCCATGGAGGGGTGGCTCGTTCCTCTCCATCTTTTCGTCTTCAGAGGTCAAAGGAGGCCCAGAGATGGTGGACTCTTGTGTGGGATGTATGGGTACGTGCAGTAGAGCCTTCAGTCCATCCGATAGAGAGGAGTAGTTGTGACTCTCCTCTTCCATGGGAGTGATGGTCACTGTCCCTGTCTCTCGTTCGTGGTTCTGTCCGTTATTCTTCAACAATTTCAAGAGGTCGAATCCTCGAGCTGAGAGGATGAGTCGAGTGAGAGGACGAGGCTTCACCTTCTTCTGTGGCTGCCGGATGAGTCTGTAGGATGGATTCGGAGCGGTAGATGTCTCCATTCTCCATGATGACGTGCTGACTCTGGATGGCCGCCAGTGGTAGACTAGGGAGATGAGAGGCAGTGTAGATGCTTCGACTCACACTTCTCTCTCTAGGCTCTCAGCTGTGATGGCTTGGAGTGGTGGTGGGGGCATGATCGGATAAGGATCGTTCATCATCTGTTGCTGCTGCATTCCATAGACGGCAAATGCATTGGTCAGTTTGTCCATCAGTGACACCCCTATCCATCTCATCAGCCTCTTCTGTTCACATCGATTCATCTGTCTTCACCTTCGTCTCTCGTCTGTTCTGAATATTGTGCCGTGGTGTACTGCTCCACAGAGATCATACGATCGCCTTATACGTGTCACTCAGTGAAGGGATGAGTAACGCACCATTGGGGGAAATGTGTTGTGTGGCGATCAGTCTCTGCATGGTATCAGGTTGTTCCTGTGTGGTCTCTCCTCTCCCTCTGCTCCTCTGACCTGTCTTCTTTCTCTCCATCTTCTTCTTCTTCTCCACCCATTTTTTGATCTTTCTGTCTCAAGAGTCACATTTCATGTGAACGTGAGATATGCGATGACGAGATATTGTGATAAGTGATACACACTCACGATCATCACACACGGATGAAAGAACTCACTGTATGAATGGGATGATGAGCCAGAAATTATTCAAGCTCTTCCCTGAAGCAGTGGGAACGTCTCTTATACTACTATAGTTGGAGGGTAGTTCGTTGAGAGGTATCCATTCGATTTTCTACCAGACATTGAGCTCGAATGGACTACTTGAACACTCACACTGATCTCTTTCCTCGTTCTAGGGAAGAATTTTGTAGACTCATCAATTCCAGCGACGAGAAAGAGACAAACTCGCTGCTCCCTAGTGGTGATCTCTATGACGTCCTCCTCTCGTAGCATTCCCGTTAGATCTAATGACGTCTCTTCGTACACCTATCTGTGTCATTCTTCTCTGTGTGATGATGCTGCGTGTCACACCTCTCGCACGGCACAATCCACTTCTCTCTCGTTCTGATTGATTTTTCCTTTGGGGAATCCCCAACTGGCCCTGCTACTCCATCCTTTGACCAATAGTACCTTGTCCATCTCGGGATTTAATATAATCCCTCCACACACGGGAACTCGAGCTGTTCATCTCTCAGCTCTTTCTGAAATCGTGCAAATTCTCACTCTTATAATGGGTGAAAGTGGCCAATATCTCATCGACTGAATATTGGTTTAAGAATGGTCTCAGGAGAGGACAACTCGAGAACACTGGCACTCATTAGAAGACGATTCGAAGTGTATGGATGCGTACTGCTTCTGGCAAATTCTTTCATGTTAACTGCGGGAAGAGTTCTATCTCTTTCACGATAGAAATCATCGTAGAACCTGTTCTTGTGAGAAAAAGGATCCCGTTTTGAGATATGACAATTACCAGTGGGCGGCTTCCAAATGAAAACCGATTCGTTCCAAAGATTGCAGTTCCTCACTCGGCAAATTGATGATGAACCGACTGGCTAAGTCCTCTAGAACTTCGTTGAATACTAATCTTGTCTCTGTTGCTTGCATCTTGATTTTATGTTTTCCACAACGTCGAAATGGAAGAACTACATCACAATAAAGAAAAGGGAATATTAGCGCATTTCTCTACAACTCACTCCACGAATGTTCTCCCGTGTTCTGTTTGGAGATCCTCTGCAATACATTTGTAAGCGTTCATACGCTCTGTACACGCTTTATTCAGACTGGGTGGACCAGTTTGGGTGACACAACAGCTCCTTCTGTTTCATCACGATTCCTACTTGTGCTTTGTATCGTTGGCTCAGGAGTGTTGTTTGTTTTCCCCACTCCAAGTTCAGGTTTGTTGTCCAGTCTGGCTCAAGGATTTCTGAGTGATGGAGTTAAGTTGTAACTGCATTTCACATAAAACGGTGGTCATGCATGGTCGGTAGAAGATGACGGATCCCAATTTACCCACCTTGCATGGATCTCACTCGAGAGATGATGATGAACAAACTATCTCAGTTTGATATGTAGAATAAGGAACACCAAGTTGGTTCATCTGAGAAAGACCAACACCATGAACAGACGCACTGTGTGTCATCTTGAGCCGTGAAACGAATGATGAATAAAAGACATTCGTAGATGTATTAGAACAATTTAATCGAGAGATGCGGCGAGGGTGTTGATCCAGGATCCATCGGCATCGTGAGAGAACTGCCATCCCATGAAACCACCGTTCCAGCCCTGACCCTTGGCCTGCTTTCCACAGTTGGCCAGATCACCAGCATTCATGAATCCAGTGTTGTAGGCATCTCCCTGAGTGACTGGCTTACCGATGACGATCTTCTGCTGGGGAATTCCCTGGGAAACCAACTCGAAGACGGCAGTGTTCGTGGACCATCCGTCGGCGTGGTTCAGAAGAGTGTCACAGGTGGCATCTACAACGAGTCAGACGGTGCGTTCTCTCGGGTGACTCACAGGTGGTGCTACCCTGGTTGTAGAATTGAACGTTGTAGAAGTCGATACCGTCTCCGCTGTTCTTGTGGAGGGTGAGGTATGCGTTGTCGGGGTATTGTCCGTTCTTGAAGTAGGGACCCTGAGGAGCGTGGGAGATAGTGTACTGAGGGGAGGGGAGGGCAGCTGAGATCCTTAACTTGACGTTCTCTCTCTCCTCTCACCTCTCAGTGTGTTCTGGAAGCTGGTCAACCATGCGGCACCCTTTCCGGTGGTGAAAGCATCGGAGTCCTCGTAATCAACATCGGCTCCGTCCAATCTGTCGGTGGTCAATTTGGTTCAGGGGATGTGTGCCGTGTCTGTGATGGGATGATGATGATGTGCACCTGTTGGAGGAGACGAAAGAGGCGAACTTCTGAGCGGTGGCAACGGGGTCGGCGTTGGCAGTGGTGGGGAACTCTGTGGCACCAAAGGCAGAGACCGCAACTCTCATTCCAGCCTGTTCTGTTTAGTCTCTTTCACATCGATACACTCACGTTGTGGTAGGCGTTGAGGTAAGTGGTCTTGGTGGCATCGTCTGTGATGAGTCAGGATCTCTGATGGTGATCGAGATGGAACTGACCTAAAGCGGACCAGGCGAAGGCCATATCGGCGGGGCCAGAGGAGAGCCAGAAGGCCAAGATGATGTAGTTGTATCTGTTCTTGCTGCTGTATCCGGGCACATTCATGGCCTTGCCCATATCACTCCAGGAGACGGCGGCATCGATGTAGATGACATACTTGGGTCCCTACAGTCCAGTTAGTTCTATCATCATCTTCCAGCTTCCTCTCACAGAGATGGTGGGAGCTCCGGTGGAACCGCCACCGGTGGTGGAGGTACCTCCAGAGATTCCTGAGGTTCCTGAGTTTCCAGTGGTGGTGACACCACTAGTGCTGGAGCTAGAGCTGGAGCTAGAGCTGGAGCTAGAGCTAGAGCTGGAGCTGGAGCTAGAACCACAGTAGGCATCGCCTGTCAGTCGTTAACACCTACACATCATGTAGTAGACTCTTCACCGGAACCGCAATAGCCCCACTACCGAGAGTCAGAGGATGGAAAGTATTAAAAAGTTCACCTGAGAGCAGCACTGTCCAGCACCGCAAGGAGGGTTGCAGTTGTTGCCTGTGGTGCCACCAGAAGTGGAGGAGGAAGAGGAAGAAGAGGAAGTGGTGGAAGAAGAGGTGGAGCTAGCTCCACAGTAATCGTCACCTGATCCACAGTAGCCCCACTGTCTATGTGTGAGTTGAAGAGCGATCACATATTCCATCCGATCTGACCTTAGAGCAGCATAGGCCAGCCCCACAAGGAGGGTTACAATCCGCAAGGACAGTGATGGCAACAGCCGAAATGACCAAGAGAAGGAGAGTGGACCTCATCTTTGTTGTGCTGCCCGAAGAATGCTGGCCCCGAATACATTTCTACAAACGACAGGCGGTGACACTCAGGCATCTCAGAACTTTCGAAGGAAAGGTCGAGCGTCTGCCAACACCCTTTCTCTTCCGCGTCAGTTGATGAGACAAACTGCGTTCTGGGATTACCATTACAGCACCCTTCCTCTATGCGGTGTTCCATAAGGTGTGATATGGATAGCGAAACAGCTGCGCATTCTAGTAAGGTGGACTCCATCATCATGAAGAAATGGTTTATCTGTTCTATTTCTTTGGAGAGGGACTTCTTCCTCTCACGGGTGAGGTACTCATCCTGCTCTGGGATGTCGATCTCCTCCTCGGTGATGGTGACCTCTTTCTCCTGGGTGAGGGTGATCGTCTTCGGGGTGAT
>MDYQ01000333.1:0-20075 GCA_003024175.1 Planoprotostelium fungivorum | reverse complement strand
GACCACTTGACTGACTTGGCCAGACGCTTCTTCATGTGGATCAGAACGCGAGGGTCATCGGAACCCTTCATCTCCATGGCGTAAGCCCATGCAGTCTCCGCTCTCATGAGATAGAGGAGGAGGTGTCTGCAGGGAGATCATCAGAGAAGAGACGGAGAAGAGAGTAGACCCACCGATTATCGTTAACGGTCTGAGGATCTGGTACCTCTTCCTTGACGTACTTCTTTCCTTTGTTTTGGATCTTCAATGCCTTGGAGTCGATCAGTCTCCAAGATTGTCATCGTTGGAAATGGCGTCACCTTCTTTAGTTTTCTGACTCTTCGAGAACTGAACTGTCTGTATCGTTGGTAATCACTGTTACGGAGTCCATGTTGATTTTGAGCGGTCCTGGCTTCCCTGAGAACTGATCTGGATCAATCTCCACGAATTGGATGCAATAATCACCCTCTAAGGTGAGAGTCTTCAATTCGACGGGCTCTGTCGTCTCAGTGACGGGTGTATCGCTTACTGGTTCAGACATTACTATCGTCGTGCGATCTCGAGATGCCCATCACCAAAGTATCTCGTTGTAGAATCACCCAATTTTGGTGAGTTTGTTTTGGCGCCAAATCAGATTTTCAAATCAACTCCACCGAACAGCCAACATGACTCGCTTCGGTCTCGACGATGAATATGATGAGGAGAACGTGATCGAGCCAGATAGACTATCTATGGAAGGTATTAGCAACTTTGGTCAGACGGGTAGACCAGACAGTGATATAGAGTATGAAGAGGAGAAGGGATCAGACGTCGATATTCTCGACAGAGAGACGGTCTGTGAGAGTGCGGAGATTAAGAACGAACAGACACAAGATGTCCCTGAAGAGGAAGAAGAAGAGAAGGAGAAGGACAACGGAGACTGGGAGTCTAACGAATATGGAGGTTTCTACGCTCAAGAGAAGATCAGAGAGTTAGAGACCGACAATGAATTCCTCAAGGCCGAATACACACGCGTTCAAAAGGAGAAGAGGGATGTCTTCAACCAACTGCAGGAGCTCAGAGGTGAAGAGATCTTTCGGATGAAATACGTCCAATGCTGACAGAGGGCAGGAAACATCCGAGTCTTCTGTCGTGTCCGCCCATCGAAAGAAGATTCTGAGGGTACCGTTACCTATGGAAGGGACGGCGACCAAGTTAGCAACATTCAAGTCGATCACAAGCGATTCGCTCTGGACCACATCTTCACCCCCGATAATTCTCAAGGTGAATCCTCTTCTCGTTCAATCACTCACCCTCTTCAGATGACGTCTTCAAACAAGTCGAACCCCTCATCTCTTCTCTCATCGATGGCTACTCCGTCTGCATCTTTGCATACGGTAATCATCCTTTCTCCATGCACCTCTCCTGACGTCATCGCAGGCCAGACGGGCTCTGGTAAGACATACACTATGGAGGGAACAGAGGAAGACCCTGGCATCAACTTGAGAGCCCTGTCCCTCCTCTACCACGAGATCGAGAACAGGTCGCACGCGGGAACGGCCAGATTCGAAATCACAGGTACCGCCTTCGAGATCTACAACGAAACGTACCGTGACCTCCTGGCCGAGGCGGACACCAAGACCAAGTGAGCATCATGATGATGATGGCGTCTTCTGATGTCTCCATCAGGATCACCGTCTTACAATCGGAAGACAAGATCAACGTGAAGGGGGCTACAGAGAGACAACTGAAGACGTACGATGAGACGTACCAATTCCTGGAAGATGCCAAGAAGAATCGCTCCGTGGGTGCCACTGATGCCAACCAGGACAGCAGTCGCAGTCACAGCGTCTTTCGCTTCGAAATCTTCCAACACAATCTCATCAGCAACCACTCTACTCGATCCAAATTTTTCCTCATCGATCTCGCAGGGTGATCATCTCCCCATCATCACCTCCTCGTCCTCTCCATCACCTCCCTCATCATCAGGTGACTGATAGAGGTACGACAGGTGTGAGAGACAATCGAAGACGAACGCCACCGGTGATCGCATGAGAGAATCTTGCCACATCAACAAGTCCCTGTCTGCCCTCGGCAATGTCATGAGTGCCCTCCACTCCCGCTCGGGTCACATTCCATACCGCAGCTCGAAGTTGACGGCCCTTCTACAAGACTCTTTCGGTACGTCCTCTCTCTTTCCTCGAGATTCTGAATGTCGTAACAGGCGGACACTCTAAAGTTCTCATGATGGTGCAGCTGTCGCCCGATGAGAGCGACAGTCAAGAGACCGTCAACTCTCTACAATTCGCCACGAGAGCTTGTTCCATCGAGCTGGGAGCGGCCCAGAAGAACATCTTAGGTGTGGACAGCGGTCCCAGCCGCAGCACCAAGGTATACCATTTATTTCATTTTATTTCTCACCCTCCCAGGCGACAAAACAACACGAGGCAGAGATGAGAATCAAAGACGAAGCCCTCAAGCAGCTAAAGATGCAACTCCACGCCGCAGAAGAGAGAGCGAAGAAGTCGGACAACGCGAATAAGATCACTTCGAACCGTCACAACCGTTACGTCAAAGACAAAGAGGCAGAGATTCAGATGTTAAAGAACGAGCTGGCTACGGCCAACAAGTTGGTGGTCACTCTGAAGAGACAGAACGAACGTCAAGCCTCGGAGAACAGCGCCCCGAAGAAGGTGCATGAGGTCAGGCTGAACCAGACCATGCCCAAGGGACAGTCTTTCCGTGGACTCTCTGAGACCGTCAACGGAACTCTATCGAAGAGAACCGGATTGGCCGCGACAGGTATACATCCATCCTTCATCGTCTACACATGATGGAGATGGTGTCAGTGATGCATGCTGACGTGTCACAGGAGGGCTTCCGAAGAGGGCCAATTTCACGGTTCAAGCGTCCAGCACAACCACGGCCACCACGAAGACGACAAAGAAGAGACCGAGCCAGGAAGACAAGAGCACTCTGACTAAGAAGCGCCGCGTGCGTCAAAAGTGAAATCGTTTGTCCTGTATAAATGTACGATTCACTGTTGTTTTATTCTCAGGAGGACAACTCTTTCGTCTTCGCCTCGACTGCGTTGGTGATGGTCTTTGTGGCTTCATCCACAATGTGTTGCACCTATTTAGACTCTTTCAGAGGATGAAGTAGAGGATGAAGTAGAAGATGATGATGTAGAAGATGATGATGTAGAAGATGATGATGTAGAAGATGATGACGTAGATGATGTGATGGAGATTGCACCTCTGTCTCGGCTCTTCTCTCGTCGTCTTTGGGTAACTTGGCCTTCTTGATGATGTCCATGGCCGATTTCCTGGAATTTCTGACACTACCCTTTATCCTTTCACCGGCTTGAGCGGCTGACTTCTTCAAATTCTCTCTGTGCTCAGCCGTGATCCTGTTCACAATGAATTCAGTCGATCAACGTCCATCGAGATGATGATCTTCATCATCGAGACGCTCACTTTGGGGGAGTGACGGTGATGACTTCACCTTTCATGACGGGGGTTAAGTTACCCTCTCTGATTGCCTTCTCGATGTCTTTCAATGACTGATGTCATTAGAATTTTATAGACGAAGACGCGAGGGAAACTCACCGAAGAATCGAAGGGGCTGATTTGGATGGTCTGTGAATCCTTGATGATGATCTGATCGATGAAATCAGATGATGGATCATCAGATCATGTGACACCTGAGCTAGACCGGATAGAGGTGTACCATCCACGTAGATTTGATCCAACAGAGAGGGACTGGCTCTGGCGATTCGGATGGCATCCAATTCTCTCTTGAGAGCGGCAAGAGGGGCGTCGAATAGGGGTTTGACTTGAGAGACATCAAACTCCTCTCCTCCTTCTTCGTCATCATCGTCTTTCTTCGATTTTCCTTTTCCCTTCTTATCTTCCTTGCCACCACCTGCCAAATCATGAGAGAGGATGGAAATAGAGTTGTACCTCTTCTCAGACATGGATTGTTGCAGATGGGAGAGATTCTGGATGAGATGGGGCGTGATGTGATGGCTGATGTGGCCAAACATGCAGAGATGAGAGTGGTGGTTTTGGTAGGAGAAACAATCGCAGCAGATCGAACGTAGGAGGGAGCTGATGACTGGTCAACTGATTCAATCTGATGGAACAATGATAACCACCTCTCTGCGTAGATACACATACTCTCAATCCTCTTAACATCATGACGTCTTCGTTACAGGCACAAACTTGAGATCGTCACCAACTGATGTGTCTGATTGTAGTTCATGCTTTGTTTAAACCGTAATTTCATTTTATCTCTTTCACAAATTCGTTCGTCAGCTATTTATAGTCGCGTTTCCATATCCACCTGCAGCTGACTAGTGTACGCAGCTAAAATAGCACTTAGCTGGAAGGATGAACCATTAAGGACTGAAAAGAGGCTCGAAATAACGTATTTCCGTTCCTGACTGGAAACTTTTTGGTGTAATTTCTGACGAATGACATGTTGGATTGCAATCCAACAGCAGGAGATTCCACGCTCCTAAGGTTGGTGTGCCGCCAGCCGTTACCACGGTGAAAAGCTTCTACCAGAGCGCGGCAACACAACACAATCTAGCCAGCACAAGACGAGCGCGTGTGATGAGGTTAGAACAGACTTCGAAGCGAGGCTCCCTCAGTCTGTCCACGATGTCCAAAAGCATCGCTCTCGATGGGGGGGTCTTGCAGAACTACACGGGCTGGTTGTGGAGGAAAGAAGGTATCCTGAAGAGGTGGAAGAGATATTGGTTCTGTATGAACAAGATGGAGCTCAGCTTATTTCGCAATCGACACCCGGTGAGAAGATGGATGTCGAATCACCGTGGCTCATCTTCTGTGCAGGAGGAGAAGTGCAAGAAGCGATACTTCAACTTGCATGAGTATCTCGTGGGTAGCACTTCCATCGTATGGTCTAATGTGGCCAGGTCGAATCTATGTCGGACGAGGGAGACCATTACTTCACTTTTCAGCTCAAGTCGAGCTATGCAGCTCACCTCTTCAGCACCAAATCACCCCAAGAGAGGTCCGAATTTATTCGAAGATTCAATGCTATGGCCATTGATGCCTCAGTGGTCACACCCAGACAAAGGAATACGTGCGTATTCATCAACACAGAGAATGCGGAACTCCAAGTGCAAAGACTACCATCGAGTCCAACAGGTGAGGTGTCTCACTGGAGATCGTGTCATTGATGGAAACAGAATCGAGCCGTCATCAAGGAAAATGGAACGATAAGAAGGTTCAACTCTACCACATTGAATCCATCATCCCTCTCCCAGACGTTGTGAATCGCGTAGAGCAGTTCACGTCTCTACCTCATCCAAACATCTTGGCTGTGGTGAGCACGATATTCTTCCAAAGAGCTTCACTGATCGATCTCGTCCAGCATGGCCTCCATCGTGATGGCAACTCCAGATTCCTCGTCACGGAAAATAAGAATTGGTCGAATTTAGAAGTCATGGTCAAGAACCAAGATCATTCCATTCATCATCTGGATGCCATGATCTCCATCGCCTCTGCCATCGCGCACCTTCACAGGAATGACATGGCTCACGGTTACATCGAGCCCAGCTGCATCTTGTGGAACCCAAAATTGAACGTCATCAAATTGGGAGGGCTGCATCATGTCGCAGGTTGCACCAGCACTCGCAATGCGAGGTATACCGCACCGGAGCTGGGACATAGCAGCTTAGAGGATGGAGAAGAGTCGCTGTTGCAGAAGGCGGACGTGTTCTCCTTCGCCATGATGTGAGTCAGCCGGGCGTCGTAGGGTATCGACTGACGAGATGATTCAGAGCTTACGAACTCCTCACCGGCTCGAGAGTTTTCGACGAACAGAATGTGAAGGAGATTCAAATGGCCATACAGAGAGGAATCCGCCCCCCTCTCCCTGAAGACGATGACGAAGTCATCACGAACATCATCTCTGAGTGTTGGAGGTCTGAGGCCAGCATGCGACCTGACATGACCCAAATCTCACTTCAACTTCCCATCGTAAAGAAGACGCTGCACGCCGTGATGAGCCAGAGCAGTTTTGTCACCTTAGCTCTCAGACATGGTACCCTGCAGTAAACATCTGTAACCTTGTATATAAACCGAATCGAATTGTACAGCAGAGACGCCTATCAGAGGAACACGCGTGTGCTCCGGAAGAACGGTTGAATCCATGGCAACATCTGGCACCAACTACAACCCACTCGTATTTTCTCACACAGGCCCAGTTCCTATCGTTTCGTTCTTTCTGAGGTAACAACCAACGAACACCGAGAGGACAGAGATAAAGAGGTCTATCGAATTTGATCGTCTTCCTGGAGGCGGGTTTCAAAAACAGTCTTGACACATAGTCGTCCGAAATTCGAGTCGGAGACACACGCGAGGAACTACCTGCATCGTGAAGGAGAAGAAGAGAAGAGTGGCATCTTTAGAGGGACGTCTGGGCTTGCGGTCGTGAAGAGAGTGTATCGGCACACATTAGAGCAACATCTGGACATCTGTTAATCGGTCCACCTCAGACGGAGGATAACAACACAAGCTCTCTCTTGACACAGATAATAGGTCAAGATGGTGAGGAAGAAGGAATGATGTCACAAGACAATTGATATCTTCTGCAGGAGAAGGACAGTTACCTTCAGATGAGAACACAAGACTCTGAAAAATGGGTGAAAAAGTGAGTCGGCCCACTCTTTAAAGGACATATCGGTGACGTCGTCTGCAGATATGTAGTTTTACCAAAAGACCAAAGGCACGTACTATGGCTATTTGACAAGTCGATCAAAATGGTGAGATCTCTCTCCTGCCTATGAGGCACATCTCACTCTTGTAATCAATGTGTCCACTGATACCGGAACTAGAGCGCACTCGCCCGTGAAGAGAAACATGGCAGAGCTTATCCTCTCATCCAAGCTTGTGTGTCTTCCATCAAGGCAGATCATTTTGGAAAAGATTTTGTCTTCTACCTGACGAACAACGCTTCCTACTTTTTATACTTTCAAGCTTCCAGCCAGAAAGATTACAAGGTGATCCATCATCGATCTCCCACGATCTCTTCTGATGGTACGTCATAAGGCATGGCTGGATGTCTTGATCGGTCACGGTGTCGTGTACGTGAGTAAAGCGGAACCACCACAGACGGGCCAGTCTGTCGCTTCCGTCTCCATCTTATCTAATTCTCAAGCCCCGAAGTGAGACGACATCCTCTTTGTTCTATTCCCTCTCTGATTCTCCAGGGACAAGAGCAGCCCGAGTGGATCACCCAAAATGGAGAGGAAGAACTCTACGAAATTTTTCGATTGGTCGGAAGACAGCAAGGTCAGTCAAGAAGAGAAGAGACGAGCTGATATCATCTGCAGATGGCTGCAGAGAAGGAGAAAGAGAAAGAGAGGGAGAAAGAGAGGGAGAAAGAGAGAGAGAAAGAGAAGAGGCTGAGTGGTGGTACCCTCAAGCGTAACAGCAGGGGAGCGAGAAATTCTGGTGGAGTGAGTCTACAACGAGCCAATGATTTCCTCATTTTACCATCAGATCGATTGCAAGTCACATCCTTTCAGGAAGAGAACTCACCCAGACACCCGCACCTGTCTGGTCTGCCGCACTGACATCTTATCCCCCCAAGGTGATCCATCTACATCGTTGTAGATTGACCCTCTCAGAGTATTATCGCTGCACGGATTGTTTCTTCTTGGGGCATAGAAAGTGTCTGCACCACGCACCCGTCTGCGTCCCCACGGTCGTCATGCACGATGACCCAGAGTGCGATGAGAAGGCCATCGATTTAGACGATAAAGTTTTACTCGTCAGTCCATACGGTGAGAAGGAGGTGAGAAGCAGAATTTTCCCGGAAGGTTCTCAACGGACGCCTAGGAGAAGATCGAGCGACCAAAGAGGGCCTCGGGTATCGGAAAACTCGAAATTTCAGAGTTGAAGGGACTGGAGCGTTCCGGTTCGGGTGAAAAAATGTCGACGGAGAAATCGAAATCTCCCGAAATTTCCGCGGAAAACCCCAAATCTTCACCACCGGCGGACGCACAGTCGAAAGACTTTGTCAGACCGACGAGACCGACAAAGAGGACCCAGGTGGCTCAGCCGATCGGGTCCGTCAGGAGAACTCCGAATGCGGTGGTGAGTGGCCGTCTACAACGCGCCACGATCGTGAAGTTTCGCAGACATTCGCACCGCCCATGCCATCCGAGGCCGTGATGAAGGGAGAGGTTCCATTGTCCATGAATACGGAGAGCAAGAGCGGTGAGAGGAGGTCACGTGACGTAATGATGACGTGGCAACAGCTTCTGACCCCAACACGGCCACCATGAGGAAGAGAACGTCCAATCCTAACGTTGTACGGCAACCTTCGGTGAGACGTCGCACGAGATGTTATGATGATCCTGACTCGTTGTAGACGAACGTGGATACGATCACGAGAATGAAGAGGAGAGAGTTCATCATGTCGCAGCTGCAGGCACCCCCCGATATATCGAAATTGTCCGCGGCAGAAAAGTGAAATGTCACTAAAAACCCCGAGACTCACACGTGACAGACGCAATCTACAATCTGCCCGTACGATGTCCATGCGTGGAGTCCACAAAGTATTACCCGACATGGAGCAGATCAAACGTAGATTGAAGAGATTGGGATCTGCCGACGATCTACTCAAACTGAAGCGGGGCGGTCTCAAATTCGACAAGGCACTCGCAGACTCACTGTCCCTCCGCTGGGAAGGTATGACGTCATCGGTCACGTGATCTCTGACGCATTCGCAGAATTCAGTAACCACCTGCCTAAGAAGGCGAAAGAGCCTGCCTACTACAAGGAAGTCATCGCTTCGAACCGGGAGATGGCAGAACAAGGAAACCGTATCATCGGTGCCCTTCAGAAGAACCAGTCAGAGAAGAAGGGTGTCGTACCCGACCCCCCTGCCGCTCCTGCCGCTCCCCCACCCCCCGCGGCACCCGCGGTGAACAAGGACAAGATCAACCCGTTCCACTACGCAAATGCAGATACCGATTACTACGAGATGTTTGGCTTCTGTGAAGACCCGTGAGTGACATCTCAAGTTAAAGTCACGATATCATACCGTATCACCCACCATCACCCTCGGTATCACATCCGCGTCACGATATCACACGAAATATCGTGACGTAATCATTGACACCCACCAGTGGGCTGTACGTCTGGATGATTCGCAACAAATTACCCGAAGCCATCGATAAAGAAGACGTGGGTACCTTCTACAAGAGAGACTCCTACATCGTTCTCAACGTCTCGGACGAGAACGATATGGACAAGTCGAGAAAGGGAATCCACATCCACACTTGGCTGGGTTCACAATCATCTACCGACAAGACTGCCATCGCCGCCCTGAGGTCCGTAGAACTGAACAAATTGCTGCAAGACAGGGGGACCCTACACCGAGAGGTGGGTGAAATCTCGCGGGAATTTCGGGTGACGGGGGGTAGGAAGAGGGAGAGGAGAGTGTGCTGTTCAACGGACACTTTCCGTTTGGAGTGGAGAAGATGGAGGGAGGTACCGAAAATCAATTCAGAAATTACAAGGACACGCCAATTACAACCTGCCACGCCACTCGCTTCGACATACCTCGTCTGTACTGCGTACAGTGGGAGACCTCAACCAACAAATCCAGGCGCGTTGTAGTCGTCCGATCTGTACAATCGACTGACGTCACCCTAGCAACGGAGTCAATCTGGTCAACGTGGAGCCCCACTATGAATCTCTGAGTCAGAACGACGCTTACATATTGGATCTGGGTGACCTCATCTATTCCTGGAAGGGAGAAAAAGCGGAGAATATTCTCGGATTTTACGCGTACAACATTGTTCTAGGCATCAACACGGTGGAGAGAAATCTGGAGGCACAGTGTATCGACATGTCCAGTGAGTTGGATGACGTGGAATGACGTAATGATGACGTCATAGCCACGAAAGAGCCCATCATGGACGAGGACTTGGAGAAATTCTTTGAAATTTTGGGCGGGAAACCGGAGGTCATACCGGATTTCGCAGATTTCGTGGAGCCAGAGTACACCGTCATCATGTACGTACACGTCACGTGACCTATATATCACACGTCATCATGTATACGATGTGATGTCTCATGTGATATCGTAGGACCGGGTTAAACCCTGATACCGGTAAATTACAATTGACACCCATCGAGAGAGACACGAAGACGAAACCACTCCGAGCCGACTTAGACACGCGTCACTGTTACGTCATCGACGCCACGACCGAGGTGAAATTTCGCGGAGATTCCGTTCAGTTCTCACCCTCCAGGTCTTCGTGTGGATGGGCAAGAGGGCGAAACAAGCAGAGAAGAGGATCGCAAAGGTGGTGGCCGAGGGTCTCATGACAAGAGACGAGAGACCCGATTGGGTACAGATCCACCATGTCTTAGAAGGTGCCGAGAGAATCAATTTCAAGACGAAATTCCGCGACTGGCCCGACGAAAAGGTGAGGAGAATTTTGGCGGGAAAACGGTTGATAATTCGCGTAGATTTCGTTCGTTCCGGTGGGTACGACTCGCCCGACCGTTGCAGCAAAGAAGAAGATCGTGAAGGAAGAGAAGATCATTGAGGCACTCGATCTGATCGATCCACTTACCAGTCCCAAATTCTTCGTCATGCCCGAGGGCGACGAACTGGAGGGTACGTATCCATCTACAACGAGCCACGGAAGATTGACGGAAAATAGGTGTCACTGGTTACTACGAGTTGTGGGTGTTGGACAAGATGATCGGACCGACTTTCATCAAATTGAAAGAAGATGATCGTGGATTATTCTGGTCGGGCGACGCCTCCATGGTTCTATTCATCTACAACGGTGGAAATCACAATCAATTCACTCAGTGCTACTTCTGGCAGGGTCAAGACGCATCGTCCAAGTGGTGAGACGGTGGTCACGTGACCGATCACGTGACCTGACGGGTGGTAGGTACGCAACGTGGGGCTCCGGTTGGTTTCCCACACTCGAAAAGAAATTGTTAGAGGCGGGTGGAAACGCTCCGAACAAGGCGAGGGTCATCGATCGATTGGAAGGCTCTCACTTCATGTCCCTCTTCGAGAACCACATCATCGTACACAGGGTGGGGTGACGTCACGATGACGTGTGATGACGTCATACAGGGTAAGAGGAAGGATTACAAGAAGGAAGCCGTGAAGGCGGAGATGTACCACGTCAGGAAACTTGGGAAGAACGTACGATGCGTACAGATCGATGTAGATCCGACGAGATTGAATTCCGCCGACACTTTTCTCGTGAAATCTGCTGACAAGGGAGAGGGTAGCACGGTGAGGCCGTTGTAGATGGAGACATACTGGAATATTCACGTGGGACAGATGTACGTGTGGAAGGGAGAATTATGTACGGAAGATTTCGTCGATCCCGTCTTGTCCCGCTTTGTATCGAAATCGAAGACCTTCAATCTACAACCGGCCAAAGTCGTCCGGATACAGGAGGGTAAAGAACCGGAAGAATTCTGGGAAATTTTGGGCGGGAAAACAGCCTACCTGAACGACAGCTTTCACTTGTCCATGGGCGGTGGTGCCAGGCTGTTCGTCTGCTCTACGAAATCTGGAAGTTTTACTGTGAAGGAAATCTTGAACTACACTCAGAACCATCTCAACGTAGACGAGATCTTCTTCTTGGTGAGTTTTATTGTGATGAGGATGGAAAACTCACGGAAATTAGGACGCACACAGTACTCTGTACATTTGGGCGGGAACTGGGTCATCGGAGGCGGAAAAGAAGATGGGTAGAGAGATCATCGAAAAATACGCCATCGAGGCGGCCAAGCAGCGTGGCATGGAAACCGTCCCCGTTGTCGTGGTGACCGATCTACCCCTAGAGCCTCGGGAATTCACGCGACATTTCCACGCCTGGAATCACAAGGAGAACGTGAGAGAATTTCGTGATGAAATTTCCGACGATTTACAACGTTGTAGACGATGGACCCCAGAGCGAGAAGTCTCTTACGCTTCGAAGAAGAGAAGAGGATCGAAGACATGAAGCAGAGAGAGCTGGAGAGATTGAGATTGTTGGAGGAGAAGGAGAGGATGGAGAGGGAGGCAGAGATGGAGCTGCTCAACCAACAGGCCTTGGAGAATTTGAGACTCGAATTGAGACTCGACGAGGCGGAGATCTATATACCGGATACACCCAGGAGTGCTCCGGATATTTCGGAGAATTTTCTGGAGGAACAGAAATTGAAGGTGGAGAGCTCATCTACAACGGACCACAACATTGTGCCCGAAGAATCCGTCGAGACCGAGCCACCGAAGGAAATCTCCACCGAAATTTCGACGAAAGAAGAACCACCGTCTACTATCGAAGACATCTCCACCCCAGACAAAGAAGAGGTGAATCATCATTTTATCTCTATTTCTCATCTACAACCAGACTGTACCGGAAGAATTGGAAGATGAAGTCCCCGACGCCATTCAAGAGAAAACGACGACACCTCACCGTCTCGTCATCAAGGAAATTTCCACGGAAGATACGGATTCCGAGGAACGCGATGCTTCACTCCGGGGATCTCTCATCGATGTCGTTGATCAAGATACAAACGAGGTGAGTCACGTGACCTTCTCCTCTGCTGACATTGGTAGGAGGAAGAAGTGTTGCAGTTGTTTGTACCGGAGGGAGATACATACAAGCAGGGTCTACTGCAGGAGCTGCTCAACATCGAGAAGGATCTGGAAGAGGTGAAATTTCGACGGAATTTCGATGAATGACATACGACAGGAATTCGAAGCGTATAGTGACGTGAGTGTCGTCTACAACGATATGCGATGTATTTTATTATATAATATTAATGAGATACAGGCCAGCATGAACACACCGGAAACCTCTCGAAGAGCTGAATCTGTCTCTTACGACAGCGATCAAGTTTATTCCGAATACGAATCTACAACGAACAAGAGGGTGAGTTTCCCCCGAAATTTCATCGGGATGTAACGGAAATTTCAGACCGAAGGGACGGACGAGGAGGATGGAGAGACGGAGGATTCACCCATGTACGAGAGGAGGGGATCTGTCAAGTCAAACTACAACCTGCCAATGGATGCCAGCAGCTCCATGGAGAGACATCTGAATGACATTCCGTCACCTGTCTTTGCCACCAGCTCCATCGGAACTCTCCCGGAGATATCGGAAGATGTTCCGGAAGAATACTCCGTGGCTGATCGATACGGCTCGAAGGATTTCCCGCCATCAGACGAAGAAGAAGAAGAGAAGGAAGTAGAGAAGGAAGTAGAGAAGGAAGAAGAGAAGAAGGAAGAAGAGGAGAAGAAGGGAGAAGAGAGGGAGACAGAGAAGGAAGAAGAGAAAGAGACAGAGAAGGGAGAAGAAAAGGAGACAGAGAAGGAAGAAGAGGAGATAGAGGCAGTGGAAGAAGAAACGAAAGAAGAGAAAACTGAGACGAAAGAAGCAGAGGAGACAGCACAACCAGAGAAGGAAGAAACAAAGGAAGTAGAGGTAACAACAGAGCCAGAGAAGGAAGAGACAAAGACAG
The DNA here is from genome assembly GCA_003024175.1 of Planoprotostelium fungivorum. Taxonomy (NCBI): domain Eukaryota; phylum Evosea; class Variosea; order Cavosteliida; family Cavosteliaceae; genus Planoprotostelium; species Planoprotostelium fungivorum. The sequence goes on along the minus strand of MDYQ01000333.1, from coordinate 6,585 downwards.
ACAAGGAAGAGACAAAGGCAGACAAGGAAGAAGTGTCTTCAGAGGAAGAGGAGTACGCAGCATACTCCGTCGCAGACCGTTACGGCTCCAAAGATTTCCCAGAGGATCCAGAAGACTCCACAGATTCTCCATCACACGTCACCGTGGCAACCGCCGAGCCCCTCTCCTGGGACAAGGAAGAAGAGAAGATCGAGGAAATTTCATCCAATCATCCTTCCACCCGGGTGGCCACACCCCCGGTAGAGCTTCTTCCCGCCAAAACTTTCGTGGAAGAATCGAGCGGGAAAGAAGAGGATCTGGTCATGGAGGACATCTCCAACGTACAATTCTCACCGGTCATCACCAGGGTGACGAGAAGAGTCGTATCACAGATTCGACCCAGGAAGATGTCATCCGAGAACCTGGAAGACTATGACGTCATCAGCCAGAGTGAAGAGGAAGACACAGAGAGGGTAGAGACACAAGAGAAGCTGGAGACACAAGAGAAGAACGAGGAGAAGAATGAAGGGAAGGAACAAGAGAAGGAGATCGTACGAGAAGAGAAGGAAGAGGCAGTGGAAGAGAAGGAACAAGTAGAGAATAAGGAAGTGAAGGAGGAGAAGGAGGTTATAGAGGATAAGAAAGAGACAACGGAAGTGACGGAAACCGTAGAGGAGAAGGAAGAGAAGAAAGAAGAAGAGAAGGAAGAGAAGGAAGAAGAGGAGAAAAAAGAGAGGAAGGAAGAAAAGAAAGAAGAGGACAAGGAAGAGAAGAAAGAAGAGGTAAGAATGGAGAGGGTAGAAAGGAAGCTGAAAGAAATCTAGTCCGAACAGAAGGAAGAGACAAAGTCCCCCTTGGGCATTCAAAGGACAGATTCTATCGACTACTCAGACGACAGTCCCTCCTCTTCACCTCTGGCCTCTGTGAGTTGTTCTCCATCTCATCTTCTCATCGATGATGGATCATCGTGTCTTTCCAATTCGTCTGACCGAGAACAGCCACTGACATCACCTCGGTCCCAAAATTCACCTTCGAAGGGAAAGAAGAACAACAAGAAGAAGAAGGGCAATCGAAGGGGTGGAAGGAGATAAAGTTGTTTGTGTGTAGTATGCTCCGTGCATCATTCATCATAGATGATATGATGGTTCTCTCCTTATAGAGTCAAATGTTGAGGCGTAAGCGCATGATAATACGACAGACGATGATGATGAAGAGGAATAGAAATGGTGAATCATCGAACATTTCGATCCCGTGTTGTTATTCATCAATTCGAATATCGTCCGATAGGAGTGAGCTCTACCCTCCATCGTCTTAATCTTCGTGTCTGATGCATGAGGGAGGAAATCAAAAACAGCAGTCGCAGTCGAAGGGGCAATCTGGTGTGTCCTTTCCTTGATCCAATTTGAGTTCATCGAATGAGTAGACGGTGTAGCCATCGATGACTTTTCCTAATTGGAATGTGAATGGGAGTCAGGATGGATGGATGGATGACTCACGGCCATCAGAATTGGTGCCTCTAGAATCTGAGAAAATATCGTTCTCTTTCCTTTTCTAATAATACATCAGCATCATCGATCGATGGCATTTGATGATCGTCGGATCAATCATCACCTTTACGGGTGCTTTTTGTTCTTTGACTGCTGATGCTTTCGGCGTCTTACTGAAGATGTCGTCGATATCATCGTTCACCTTTCGCTTCTTATCTATCACATCATCTTCAGCCATCCTCCCTCATAATCAATTACCATTTGGGTTCTCCTCTGTCGTCTTGTTCTTCTTTGGAGGTGTCGTCGTTGGTGCTACCTTTGCTGATGTGATTTTCGTCACTGCTTTTGTCGGTGTTGTCTTTGCTTTGTTTGGGGCAGTCGTGACGACATTTTTCTTCTTCTCAGGCGTTGCTTTACCCTTTCCGCTCATGCTTTCTCTCTTTTCGTCCTTCTTTCTTTCGTGACCATCTACAACGATGACATTTTCCCGCCCACTTTTCATTCAAACATCACGAGATGAGCAAGGTATTGGTTGCGAAGCCACCTTGGGTGAAGCATTCAGGTGAGACCATCCATCTACATGATAGATTGCCGTAGTTGAGACAACTGATGGTAATGATCAGGTGAACCCATTTATTCGTGCGACATTCACCCCGATGGAAAGAGATTTGTGACCGCTGGTGGAGGTGAAACGTTATAGACTTACAAACTCGTCATTCATCTTGAAATAGATAACAAGATCAAGATATGGAGTTTCCCTGCACTCGTTTCTACGGCTATCGAACCGGATTATTCTGGACCGACTCTTCTCGCTCTCATAGGTGATCACCTCTCGACTTTTCTCACCTCAAAGTAACATCGATCAGAATCCCACACGTTACCGGTCAACGTGTGCAGATGGAGTCCTGATGGAAAGTATTTGGCCACCGCATCAGACGATAAATCAGTTCTCGTCTTCGAACTGTCAACACAACACTCTCTTCGTGTCTATGGATCCGACGAGCAGCAACATGAGCAGTGGAAGGTATACGTCCTCTCTCCTCCTCATCTCATGAACATCATCAGATTCGCGCTCAGTTTCTGGGCCACACAGCAGACGTCTTAGACTTGAGTTGGTCACCTTCGAGCGATCTTCTCGTCTCAGGTTCGGTTGACAACAATGTCATCGTGTGGAATCTCAACACGAAGAGTGAGAAAGTTTTCGATCGTTTCATTCAAATCTTGCGCGCCATTCGATGTCTTACGCTCTGCTGCCCTTCGATTGAGCATGAGACGTAGAATGACGATTTTTCGTGAGAAGATTGTGTTTGAATAGGAACAGAGAGGACGAACACGACTGATCTATGAATAGCACAAGAGGCCATCTTGAAAGGCCACCAGAGTTTCGTGAGGGGTGTCTGTTGGGATCCCATAGGTAGATACATTGTATCCCAATCGGAAGACAAACAAGTGAGAGTGTGGAGAACGACAGATTGGCAATTGGAGGCCTCCATCGATAAGCCATTCGAAAAAACGAAACAACAGCCGGTCATGTTTCAGAGGATGTCGTGAGTATACTTGTATGACGTGTGATGACTTGTGATGACGTGTGATGACGTGTACAGTTGGTCACCCGAGGGAGGTATCATTGCTTGCTGCAGCGGTAGCTTCACGATTCTACTCAACCGTGGTAGTTGGGACATGAAGGTCGAGTTCGTCGGACACACCAACTCGGTGACATGCACGGTGAGGATACGCACGAAATTTCGATGACATTTCGTTGATTCCACAAAGAGATTCAATCACAGAGTATTTGTCAAGGGAGGAGCGGAAGTGTTGTACTGTTCGGCGGGTTCGAGTGACTGTGGCATCAGTGTGTGGTCCACTGCAACGATGAGAGCTGCTGCAGTCATCAAGGTGTGTCGTTGATATTTCGTGGAAATTTCGTTGATCGGGGTAGAAACAATTCCTCCAGCCGGTTTTGGATTCTGCATGGTCACCCGATGGGAAGCATCTCGTATCTGTATCCAGTGATGGAACTGCGGCAGTCTTGATCTTCCCCGATGATTTCCTCGGTCAGGTGAATCATCACACCATCACTCGACGTCACCTACATCAACCATTTACATCACATCCATGGGTCGCATCACATCAACGATGTCTCCTACATCATCGATTCGAATCACATCGACGATTATCTCCATCGATTGATTGAATGACAGGCCATGGGAGCAAAAGAGACAGAAGAGATGATGAGAAAATTGTACGGTGGATACAACATCACGGCGAGACCTCAACTCGCTGAGACTCCTTTTCAACTTGAAACTGAAAAAAGCCCGGAGCCCAAGGCAGCAGAGCCCAATCGTCCCACCATCGTCGTCAACACCGACAGTGAGTGGACGCGTTGTAGATGGTGAAGATTCACCATTCGATAGACATGAAGAAACAGAGAGAAATCGTCCAGGGGGGTAAGCGGAGGATCGTCCCCGTTTTTCTGTCGCGTGAGCATCTACAACGTTGTAGATGGATCTGATCCGTTCAGCGAACAAATCCCCTCCCGCGCCCACTTTAGCCCCGAAATCTTCCGCGGTCACTCCGAAGCTTACGCCCTCCACCGCTCCGGCCCCTCCCACCCCCTCCACCCCCATGACGTCACAGAAACCCCATCTACAACCTGCCAAATCCCCCACTGCCGTTCCAAATCCATTTGCGACACCCGCCGTCGTGAACGTAGAGAAGAGTTCACCCGTGAAGGAGAAAACTCACGGAAACATCACGTCTGATGGAGGGGACGGGATGGTAGTGGAAGAGAGAGAGAAGACCAAGAGAAAACTCACCGAAATCTCCGATGACACTCCGGAGACCCCCACGAAGAAATCCAAGGTGAGAAATCTCCTCGAAATTTCGCAACGACACAAAGTGACGCGTTGTAGACGAAGGAGAAGAAGGACAAGGTGAAAGACAAGGCGAAGGAGAAGGGGAAAGAGAAGGAGAAGCCGAGAGAGAAGAAGGAAGAGACGAACACAGCTCAACCTCCAAAGATCAATCCCACCACCGCTCCAGATCGTCTGTCCATCGAAATTGGGACTTCCAAGTTTGCCCTGGGACAGATGTCCCAAGTCGTGACGGTGGAGGCAGACCACACCGGTAGAATTGCAGCTTACGCTGGGAGACAACTGTGGGAAGATTTTTTGAAGAAAAAGATCACTCACCTCGTTGGAAATTTCAAGTGAGAAACATTCTACATTTTTTCTCACCTTTCATGTTTTTTCGATCATTTTTTATTCATTTGTGAAGAGAAGATTCAAATGTGACAATTTTATTTGTACCAATGAAAACGACAGATTCATCGCTGCGGGATGTGAAGGAGGACTCCTCTACCTCTACTCCTACAACGGTCGTTACGTGAGTCTACGTCACAGTGACGTCATCTGACGTCATCAGATCCTTCCCAGCATCCAGCTGAGCGACAGCATAGCCTTCTTGGAGAGATCTGAAGAACATCTCCTCTTTGTCATCACATGTGATGGACAGTGTCACCTCTACGATCTATCTCGTGAAGCTTGTGTATTCGACGCTCCCCTGCCCCACAGTCTCTTGTCCGCCGGTTTACGTGAGTCTACAACGTTGTAGATGGAGTCATGTGACTGAAAGTAACGTAGGGGCGGCTAGAATCACGGAGAAGGGTAAGGCGGTGGTGACTCTGACTGATGGAAGATCTTTCGTTTATCACCTGATGATGAGATCGTGGATGATGGTGATGTCACCTGCAGCGGTGATGATCTCACTCTTTGGATAGATATCGGATGAGAAGTTTAGTGAGGCAGAGACCAGGACGACTCTTCCCATGGCAACTCGTGGCATCCTATCATCTATACAGGTATCACACCGTCTCTCATCTCACCTTTTATACTTTCATCTCTTCATCTCTTCACGATCTCATGTTCTTCAGGCCACCAGCCAGAGACACGCCAGAATCAGCGACAATAGCTCCCAAGAGAAGAACAGTCAGAGTATCTACTACCTCGAACATCAGATGGCCTCCTCCATCCTCTTAGAGTCACCCAACGAATACAAAGAGTGGCTCAAGAGCTACGTCAGACGTCTCACAGCAGAAGGAGCAGAGGCCAAGCTCAACGAACTCTTCCTATCAAACTCTTCTGAGAGCATGGACGCCAAGATCTTGGTGAGATGGTCAATCACTTCACATCATGAGGAATGGAAACTGATAGAGGATAGAACATGACGCGAAGGGATCTATTGAAGGAAATGTTGAGCATCGTGAGCCAGAATCGGTCTCTGCAGCGGTTGTGTAACAACATCAGAGAAGTCATCCATCGTGTGGAATAAATTTGGAAAAGAGATCACACTTCGTTTACATCATGTGCATCTTCAGCGGGGCCGTGTGGCACAGGTCCACGGCATGCACTTGTATTCAAACTCTCTTCCTCGAATCATACACCGTGACGATGCATTATATGGCTTTCCTTGCAACTCAAACTGGATGAGATGTCCATTTCGGATGGCCTCCATCAAGATGGGCAGTCCTCCGGGTTCGATTCGGCAGTGGAAGAGGGACAGGCACTTGAGATGAGTGTTCTCTCTCAGCATCTTGCAGCAGGCCTGACATGCCTCTACACCCAATGGTGTGTGATCGATGTGCAATCTGTCCACCGTGGAGTTGGTGCAGAGACAGTCGAAGATGTGGATGAGATCTTCCTCCGAGATGGAACACTGATGGAAGACGTTACCACCGATGTGCATTACTTTCTTGTCGCTCTCATTGTGAGCTAATCGAGCTCCGACAGATCGGATGATGGATGATGCAGGCGGCAGATTTTTGCAATAGATATCAATCTCATCCGACTGTGATGATGAGCGACACGTCTTAGATGAGGATGTGTCACCTGCACGGTTTCCTTTGGAGCCACGTGGATGAGAGGATGTGAGAAGACGGTGTTGTATCTCATGATGTCCGTCATCGTCTTATAGATTCGGATATCGGTGTACCCCTCGTAAGAGGGTACCTTGAAAGACCAACCGTTGTTGAATTTGTACAGACGTCTGTGCCTCACTTCTCCTTTGTTGGTCACGTACGACATCTGCTCGCATCAGTACAAATAAAACGAGACAAATGTTT
>MDYQ01000332.1:0-10727 GCA_003024175.1 Planoprotostelium fungivorum | reverse complement strand
CTGCATCGACATCGTTGGCGACGATGTTGTAGGTGACCGCATCTTGGCCGTTGTAGATGTCGTCGGTCGTTCTCCACGAGTTTCCGTATTGGGCACCCCACTGGGCCACTCCATCTGTTCCCCTGTGATCACTCGTCAGATGATGTGATGTCGCCATCATATGATGATTACCATGAACAGATGGAATAGAAGATGGTGCGTCCAGTGGCGGCCAGAGCGTCTCTCATGTCTCCGTATCGCTTCTTAGCAGGTACATCTCCTCGATCGCAGTTGTCGTATTTGAGGTAATCGACTCCCCATGAGGCCCACAATTTTGCATCTTGTTTCTCGTGACCGAGAGAGGCAGCACGTCCGGCACAGGTGGTATAGCCGGCTGAAGAGTAGAGGCCAAATTTAAGACCTTTCGAATGGGCTGCAAATGATTGGGATGATGGATTTGAGAAGACAATCGATCGAGTTGGGAATAGGATGTTCACCTCTATCGGCTAGAACCTTCATTCCATGAGGAAACGACTTTGGATCGGATTGCATGTTTCCCTGTGCGTCTCTTTCTCTCAGAGCCCAGCAATCATCGACGACGACGTAATTGTATCCCAATTTGTCCAAACCTAAATTGACTGCGACAGTTCAGCACTTTGAGATTAAGAGTCTATGTGTCACCAATGTCGTCCATTGCATTTGCCATGTGAGTCTCGTTGACGTTACAATAATAATAGTTCCAGCTATTGAATCCCATCTGAGGTGTGCGGGCCAGACCATTGTCTAATGCAACAGCCAGACCTGTTCGCGTTCAGAACTCTCTCATATCAATCGTCTCGAAGTCATACCGAAGAGAAGGCACACGAAGAAGAGGGATCCTCTCATGTTGCCTGTCTGTGTAGTTTCACGGTGAGAAAGTATTGGTAAAATCTGACAGCGAACTGAAATGACGACAATGATTGACACGGCGGCCAAAGAAGAAACGACCTTCCTCGTCAGTCAGCAATCCTCAGCTGCTGAGAAATGAGCTCAGCTTGGTCGACTATATATATGATGACTAATGCATGTCCAGTATTCACTCAGACCTCTTCGCATCACCCGTTCACACGTGGAATCTCAGAACAGCAGGTGTTGGCATCAGCCAGAGAATAAATGTTTCAACTGACATTTTATTCAGTCGGTACCGCACCCCGAAAAACGGGACCCGATCAGTGCCAATCCCGAGATGGAGGAAACAACAACACAAACAAGAGAAAACAAACACGATGTGCAGTTTACAAGAAGTCAGGGAGTCGAACGACCGCATCTTGCAAGATGCACCTTCTCATCTCGTAGCCGTATTTCTCGGTGGTACGAGGTGACACTGAGGCTACGAGAAATCTGCTGATACTATCAAGTGGGATCGGAGAGGCCACGTTGAAAGCATTAGCCAATCACGCCATACAACCTCGCATCTACCTCATTGGAAGATCACAAGAGGCCGCGGAACGAATCAAGGCAGAGTGTCGTACGTTGGGGCCGAAAGGATACGAAGGAAGAGCAGAGATCATCTTCATCCAAACCGATGCCAGTCTGATCAAGAATCTCGATGGCATCTCCGAACAGATCCGAGACAAAGAGAGTCAAATCAATCTACTGGTTTTGTCCTGCGGCACACTCGACTTCAGCCCGAAATGTGAACCATCCACCATTCATTCTTACCTCTAAAACTCACGCATCTTCAGTGACATCAGAGGGCCTTCCATATGCTTCAACTTTGGCTTATTGGAGTCGTTGGTCTTTCACTCAGAACCTCCTTCCCCTCTTGAATGAGGCGGCCAGACAGGGTCCCAACTCCATCTCTCGCGTCGTCAGCATCTTATCCGGCACTTGTGAGGGGCCGATTGATGAAGAAGACATCATGATGTTACAAACCGCCCGACACACCTCCATGCTGGCCGTGCGGGCGAGGGCAACTTCTCTGAGCACTCTGACGATGGAGGCCCTCTCCAAGCAAGCACCGGACGTCTCTTTCATTCACAGCTACCCGGGCTACGTCGTCACACCTATCGGTAACTCGATGCCTGGGGTGTTGGGTGTCGTCGTGCGATGCTTCAACGCCACATTGGGAAGATGGATAGCTGTATCCTCTGAAGAGACGGGAGAGAGGTGTTGAGGAAAGACGATGATGATGGATGCTGACATCAGTCTCAGGCATGTATTCCTGGCGACCAGTGCGCGATATGGTAAGGGTGGAGTGAGTCATGCGACACCGGCGGGGGCTACGACGGAGGGAGGGAGAGTCTATACGATCGGAAAAGAAGGGCAAGAGGGAGGAGAAGAAGTGATGAAGGCGTTGAGAGATATGAGAGAGAAAGGAATTGTGGAGAAGATATGGAAACTGTTCCATGAGGAGTTAAACAGGATCAGAGGGTGATCGATGTCAATATAAAATGGTTGCAAAACGCGGTTGTATTATGGACCGCCAAATGGATGTATTGTAGATGGACTCAGAGTCCCACGACGACACTTGTCTGGTGATACGTCTCGATGCTTTAGATTTGTGAAATTGTTCTCCTCTCTCTGTTGATTGAACATCTTCCGTCTCAACAAAGACAGTACGAACAAGAACACACAAAGCTGAGCTGCAAAGCCGTCAAGGGAGAGGAAGGTCAGGCCTACTTCCTCCTGCTCACACAAGACGTGGTTGCATACTCTACCTTCAACAACGTCGGCGGTGACTGCCGGACCTTATCTTCTCAACGCCGCGATCGAAGGCTTCAGCACTTTCAGTCAAGTGAGTGGCGTTCACGACGATCCATTGATCGCATCTCACGCCTTCCAGAAGCTCAATGTCTATCAAGACGACTCTGGCACGGTCACCGAACTGATGATGTCTCCCACCATCACGGACAACAAGATTCGTGTTGTCTTAAAGTGAGTGAATCTCTCACCTCATCTGTCATCACTTAGTCCCACGTGCTGACATCATTTGAAAGGTACGGCAGTTATCCCCTCAACATCAATGACCACTTACTTATATACAAACACGTGCAAAGTGTGGTCAGATTTCTGGCAGATGCATGAGAAAACATGCCCCAACTTGACATTTGTCACGTCCATGATTGCCACAGTCCGATCACCATGGACATTGGCAAAGAAAACGCAACATACTACGCGTTCTGGGTTCCTACCCCTGACCCCATTGGTCATTCTCAGATCATGAATTGGGCCAAGAGCAGGCCAAAGTGACTGTCTACGGTGCCAATCTACCTGAAGGCGGGTTGAAGCTTCATCCCAGCTTCAATCAGGGGACTTGGCAGCATTATACCGCCAAGGGCCGCAAAATGACCCCCAGATATTTCGGATCCACGTAATGGTCCCCTGTGGAAAATTGTTGTAGGATTGGAAGAAAACATATCCCGCAAGCCAAAATCCATTTTGCAGATGCAGCCAATTTGGCGGTGTATTGGAATGTGTTTAACTTGGAATCTGGCAAAGTCATCCCAGCTAAGAACTCCTTATCTCTATCAGACCATTGAGAAAAAACAAGAATATACAAACCTAATAGCTCAAAAAAACAAGAACCTTTTTTTGCAACTACTTGCTGTCTCCTTTTGATCTTCTAGCAATCTTTCATTTCACAATGCCAAACTCTATCAAAATTGATACAAGTTATGTTGTTTTGCAAAATCAGATGGTCAACTTTGATTAATCAGGTGATTGAACGAAATCGAAAGATCTTTGCTGATACATCAGAGCCAATTGACAAATACAACAGACCGTGCATGTGCGGTCCTGATAAACTTCAACAAGTAAGAAAAATTTACGTGAAATCAAGAAAAAAATCGAAAAAAAATCACAGAAATCCCAAATTATTACTCACCGCGCGTGCGCAAACAGCTCAATTTTGGCATATTTTTCTGTATTTTTTGCATGCTTCATCGATAATTTATGTCATTTTTTGTCATATAATGTACTAACAAAGTTCAAAGATGTAGATTACAGTTGATTTCAACAACTGAATTGAGAGTAAGTCAATTCTGACACAAGATTGAATTAGCAGTGCCCAACACCTGGCTGAGAGACAAACATTTCTGGACATAACATACATACTTTGTCATATGCTTCTAAATTGCATTTTGCTTCACCATTTCTGCGTAACAAATCAACAAGGTCGTAAAACTTCTTTAATTACTACCACTTTGGCATCTGCTGATTCCTATGCATTCTTGTTTTTTCTCAATGGTCCTATACAGAGATTTGAACTCATGGTCACGGATCCAACTTGACTTTTGTTGGGATCCTCATTTACAATCAATTTAAATGGACATAAACTGTATTATTGGACTAAACACTCACAGCATAAATTACAAAAAGATATCAGCATAGAGACAACCCTCCAAGACACATATTGGCAGTGCAACTTCTCAATAGATGTTGTTAACAACCAAAGTGATCTGGCAGTTCAGAAATGGTTCTCTGACAAAGGCAGACCGTTGATTCTCCAGTGAGAGTGATCAATAAGATGCAACAATTTGGGAAGATGGACAAATATTCTTGTCCGTGAACAATTCAATTTTCGAGTTAAAATCTACAACTGTATGCCAATGTTGGCACATGAGATAGATACCTTATTATTGGGCTGATTTTATCAAGATAACTGATGCAATTTGCAAGTTAGATTTATTATTTACAACTTGCTTTTTCCAAAAAGTTCTTCTAGCTGCAATTACACCTGCTTGCTCAAAAAGTAGACAAATGGATATTTGTCCAAATCCCTGAATTGTTGCATTAAGATGGATATTGTAAGGGATTGACTCACATTATAGGCAAATTCCATGATAGAAATAGACTAGGTAAAGTTCCTGACTTCTTCTTGAGCAAAGAGGCCCTGAATGTTTTTATTATGACAAGGTTCAAGTGAATTATTGACCTCTGAATGTTTGTTGTAGTCAGGCAGATATCCTGCGTCTACATAATGTAACAAGTGAACACGCTCCTGTTCATCAACTGCAGATCCAATGTTCATCAAAAAGAAAGATCCTCTTGAACATCTACAGAAATTGTACAACCTACTTGACACCCACACCAATCTGCTGATCATTCCTGAGAGTATGCAGCGCAACAATATGTACACCAACCTGCTGCACCAGTGCAGTGGATTGCCCTGATTGTAGAAGAATATAGACATATAGAATAATCCAAGTAAATGCAGCAAGCCAAACATCAAGACAGCATGGCCGAGTGGTTAAGGCGGTAGACTCGAACTCAAAAATAAGTCATCTACTATCTTCGGATGCAAAGATGATATGGTGGTAGGAAACCATGAGGCATCTCCAAACGATTTGGGGATGCTGCTTTACGTGATTAAAAAAAGATCGACAGCACAGAGATTTGAACTCGGGGTCATGGAGAAAAACGAAATTAGGGGCCATCGGGATCATCATCTACAATCGATTTAAATGAACATAAACTGCATTATCGCACCAAAACTCGAAGAGCATAAATTACAAAAAAAATGATCAGCGTGAAACCGACCCTCCAAGACGCATATTGGCAGTGAAATCTCTCATCAGATGCTGATCACGAGTGACAAAAGGACGACAGCACAGAGATTTGAACTCTGGACCCCGAAGGGAGTAGATAACACGTCGATTCGAGTCTACCGCCTTAACCACTCGGCCATGCTGTCCTGTGTTCGTCATTTTCCCCCATTTTGTGCAAAATTTGATTGATGTATCGGGTCACAGCTTGTTTTTTTCCGTACCTACCAAATCTTTTTCCTGCCAGATCATCAGTCGCTGCCGAAACCCGTCTATATATCATCCTCTGGACCACGACCGGCGTAGATCTCGTAAACTCTGCGATCTGGTATTTGAGATGAAGTGATGATGCGAACATCACAACCACCATAATATCAACACCAAATTCACGATTCAACTGTATTCGATTCCCGCACGAGTGTGAACCTACGTAAACTGGTGCGCAGCGGCTTCGATCTTCTGCCACAAAGCCTTGGCTTTGCATTGACTCTCAGCCAGCAAGCTCTTGTACATGTCCCGCATGATGCCCTCGGGAGCGGTCCTCAGCTGTGCGTGATACTCTGCCACGGTCCTGTACATATCCGCTCCGTTTTTGGCGTCGCGAACGAAGGTATCTGTATCACGAAGGATTTGGATGATCTTCTCGTTGCTGATGGTGTCGTCTGCGGCCTCCTTGGGATCCTCACCAAAGTAGTCGGCACGGTTGCAGGTAAAGAGGGACTCCGTGGGTGCAGTGTTGAATAACTGCATGTCTTCTTCGGTCATGACGGCGAGCTGTGATGATCCATTCAGCTTCTCGCGATGACGGATCGTATACACCTGAATTGACTTGGCTGGGGTCTCATCGGCGTTGAGTTCCTGGGGTGGGACATCATCTGTGTCGAGCGTCTCGGGCAGGACCTCGTCTGTGTCGAGCACCTTGGCTGAGGCCTCCTCCTCGTTGGATTTTTTGAAGAAGTTCAGAAGATTCTTTTGAACAGAGGGTGAAGGATTGTACCTCAACTTCCACCTCTTGAGGTAACCCTTGAAGTTTGTCTTCCTCTTCACAATGTACTTCCTTTCCACGGCGGTGAGACTCTTGAGGGCCTCTTTGAATTCGGACGGAGTGGGTGGTTTGTCGGCGGGGAAGAATGCATCGAGGGTGGCAATAGCGGCAGCGCTGCCGCGGCGGCTGTTGTGATAGTCGAAGAGCTCTGCGAGGGCCTCTTTGAAGGAGATCTTCTTCTTCTCGGATCGCTGGAAGATTCAGACGGAGAAGATCGAGGGTCGTACCTGGAGCACGGACTTGTACGTGGTTCTCGACTTCTCGATCTCGGTGATTGGTATCTCCAACTCGGTGTGTATGGCTCTGAACTTCTCCATCTTCTCACCGGATGCCGTCAGACGAGGGATGGGACCCTTGAATAGGTCGTACATCTTCTCCTGCGCTTCTCTGTGCAGAGATGTGTAGGCGTCATCGGTCGTGCGCTTGTTCTTGTGGGGATTCCTGGGGACGACATCGCCGACTTGGAAGTTGGGGTTGAACTCGCTCTTGAAGTGATGCTGTGCGTATTGCACGCAGAAGCCCTTCTGTGCCACGTCAGTCGTGAATGAAGACGACGTATCGTGAGTGACGCACCACCACCATGCTGATTCCGGTGTTTCGAAAGATCTTGCGCCACATTCCCACGAAGGAGATGTTCTTGGCAATCTTGTGGTACTTTCCAAAGAGGAAGGAGATGATCTGGCTGTTGACGTACCTGTAATCGTTCCTTCTCTCCTCGGGGATAGCCGTTGAGAGGTGCTTGGCCATCACATCTGAATCATTCGTTCAGCAGGCATCGCGAAGGACGATTCACCTCTAAATTGTGGATCCATGGCAACGGAGAAGAATTTGCGGGAATCCGGGTGGATGTCGTTGACGGTCTTCATCGCGTAACAGTTGTGTACCATCTCGCTCGTCTTCTCGTCCCATTCCTTCTGAGTGGTGACAGAGCTTCTCTTCTTACTGTGCTGGTGGATCTTCCTCTCTACGGACCATTTGGCCAACATCTGTGCGAATCAGCCATGACTCGCCGGCCCTTTGCTCACTCGTGTCATGATTGGCTCCAACTTCTTCGCACGGAATTTAGAGTTGAGTTCGGCAATGAAGGCTTCCACTTCGTTGGGGGAGTATTCGATCAGGTTGGGCTCACGTCCAGTCTCGACAGTTAAGAGGATGGATTGGTACAGACTGCTCTGTTGCTTGCCTATAGCGATCTCTTCGTCGTACTCTTCTCCGTATTTCTTCATCAATTGTTCCTGCTCCACGAACATTCTCTTGATTTCTTTCATCTCGACGGTCTCCTCCTGAGCAGATCATTTGTATCTCCATATTTACGTACCCTCACTTCTGTCTCAGGTGGTTCGGCAGCTTGCCCCTCTTCCTCGAAGGCGGATATGATGGATTGGAAGATGAAATCCATCGTATTCAAGGAGGTGTTCTGTTTCAGAGTGAGAAGAGTGATGAAGGGAGAGACTCGCCTTTTTGTAATTCCGCAAGAGGTGATCGTTGGTAATGGAGAGGAAGCGCTCCTTCATTCTTCCCAGCATGTCTACCTCAGAGATGCCTGAGTCGAGATCGGTGAACGATCGCAATTTACGGACGACATTGTCCATGTAACGCTTGATGTGTTCTGTGGTGAGACGTCAGGAAGACGTGGTGGTCATGTTGAGAGATCATGATGATGATGATGAAAAGATGTAACAGCGTGATGCATGATGAAGTGATGACTCACCCTTGTCACGCCATCCCATCGCATCCGAGATATACTCCACGTCTCCTTCCTTCCATCCTCCCCCGTTACAGAAAAAGCGTTGGATGGCTATCACCGTGATCTTTCCGCGCCGAAAAGATCGAGTGGTTAATACGCGTTCCTGGAATCCAAGGACGAAGAAGAGATGGTTGAGGAAATTGTTCATCTGCTTGAGTGTCCATCTCTTTCCCTGGTAGTGTTGATACATCAGGTTCGCCGATCTCTTAGTCGAGCTAGGTGTGCCCTTGGCGGCTGAGAAAGTCGAGAGGAGGTTTCCAGAAAATGCACCGTCGTCCCACGTGAAAAGCCAATGCTTATGTGCGAATTCCGCGATCTCTGGTACGAGCTTATGAGCGATTCCCTGCTGGAATTCTTCAAAGCTTTCTACGGTCCTGACGATCTTCAGACACTCTTGAGCGGGCTCGGGAAGTTCCTCCGATGCACTACGCTTTCTTTGGTCTCTTTCCTCCTCGCTATTTAACATCAGAAATTTACGTAGGAGGTGACACACGTGGAGAAAGATTGCGGTGTGATTATAACTCTCTGTTTCTGTTTTCTGGAATTTGAGTCGGCTGTCACTGATGATGTGTCTTCCATAACAGACGATGCTCTGGTTCGGAGTTCAATAAATGATAGGAAGCACATCATCAGACTCACGGCGGTGGCGATGTCAGTGTCTCGGTATTCTCCGTGATATCGATGTCGACTTTGCTGGGGGAGCTTTCGCTGACGAATACCAGCCACCGCCTTTTGATCAGCAACTCTAAGAGACGTCTAGCAAAGCCGATCTCGTTGTCCAGATCTCTATCTTGTAGGTAATACGTGAGTCCTTCAGTCGCTCCTTGCTGTTACGAGTCTCAGTTCGACGATTGATCGGTTCGTTCCGTACCTTCATCTTGTTGTATGTAAGAGCAAATCCATCGAACACGAGCTTGCCGTTGATTTCCTCCATGAGGAATTGGATGTCCTCTCCTGCGACCCATTGCATGGAATCATATCTTCCGGCGGTGGCCCAAAGAGTGGCTACAGCCGCTGCTTCTGTAATATAATTCAAGATGAGGCACTGTCGTATGGCATGATCCACATCTTTCTTCAAGATGGGATTGGCTTGTTTGGTGGTAGATCTAACGTGGTAATAAGACATACTCCAGAATGTGGCGGTCAATTATTTCATCTTCTCTGGGTCAGAGGCGATGGTAGTCTGACCCTGTGTATCATCAGAGATGATTTTCATTGGAAAGACTCACGAGAACTTGACTTTGGTAACGAAGGGCATCGCGAACTAATATCTCGGCGGTCTTGGGTTTGATCTTCCTGACCAAACACAGATGGACGGCTAGCCGCTTCGCGTCCTGGATTTCTTCGTAAATAAAATGTAACGTCAGCGACGATTCACCTCCAGGCTCAAGTGGTTCTCATCTTGGACTGGTCTACCAACTTTCTTACGGTGGGCTATGAATTGACGGCATACACGTCCACCACTCTCAAGACGGGCTATCCTTTTCTTGGATTGTTCGAGTTCCCACAGATTATCCTTCTCTGCCTCAGCCACTCCAACCGTAGGGCGCGCGAACATTCCAGGGGCAGCCTTCACTCGGCCCCTTCCGTGCCTCTCGTCGAGATCTTTTCTTCTCGTCGTGTTGGATGTGTGCTGACGATGAGCTTTCCACTCTTTAGCAGTGAGAGGTCGGCGCTGCTTGGGGCGTTATGAGTCATTCGTATGAAGAATGTCACCTCTGTCTTCTGTGGCTCTTCTTCGGTTGCCATGGATGTGACGTCCATCACAATGACTCAGATGAACGACTGTCAAGCGTTCTCTATTGATGATAGACAGTCTCTGAGGTTGAAAAGAACTGTTTCACTTCACGTGCAAGTGTGTTCTTTGTGTGAAGAAGGTGCTCGAAATCAATTGTTCTGCTCAATTGTAGATTAAATTGGTTTAAATATGATCTTTTTCTACCTATATTCGCTCGCTCATGCTGCGGCTCTCATCAATCGTGCAACAATACAGAAACGAATTTCTAGGCTCCAAAAGAACCGATTTTCGCTGCAGTCGAAGTTCGAAAAATTATTAGCAGTCATCATCAGCGGTGAGCGTTCAACTTTTTATGATATTGTGCGGCCCAAGCGATTATTTACCTTTTTAATTAACAACGTTGTTAATTTTTGGGAATTTACACTGTAAGCGTTTCGTACGATAATCCAATTTTTGGATTTTCGGGATAATAATCATCGTTGTAGATGTTTTCTTTTTTCCATCGAGTCCGAGGGTGGTGAGTTCAAATCTCACTGCTGTCGATTTTTTCCAAACACAATACACGCATATCTCCCTCTTTATTCCATCAGGAGAAGACATGCATCCGTCCGAATGTATAATCTACATCTCCTGCGATACTCAGACATACCAACTTGACCTGAACCGAAAATGAAACAAATATTTCATGCGAGC
>MDYQ01000331.1:0-20485 GCA_003024175.1 Planoprotostelium fungivorum | reverse complement strand
CATCATCTTCAACTGCTGAGGTGACTGCAGTTTCCAAAACTGTCCTATCTTCGATCAACATGACATGTGGAGAAGAGTGGGAGAGAACAAGCGAAGGACGAAAGAGTCTATCTTCATCGCGATGGGAACTCAAGACGACACCGTTCCGTTCAGTATCGCCAAAGAAGCTCTTAAATTGATGCCTACGGCCATATTGCAACCTTTTGAGATGGGACACGATCTGATTTTGTATCCGGAGGTCATTCGATCCATCGTGGACTTCATGCTGGGTTTAGTGGATGTCCAATAAAGAAGGAGAGGATGATGAACATACGGATGAGATGGTGATGTCATTCGTGGAATGAAAGGTACACTTCTTTTTGCCGCCAAATTTCCCGCCTTCAAACAGGCAGCATGCCGTCCAGGAATGTGATCCACAAATTAGAGTATGCACGCCTACGTGGTCATAGACCGAACATGATATACTCTTCAAAGGTGATCGATCGAGAATCAGTGTATGATTGGCCGTATCTCTGATCAACATCAAGATGGAGAATTCTCTGAAGTCTAATTTCTTCGAGACGGCCCCTCCACACGCCATCGCGTCCCTGGATGAGATCATTGACGATAGAGGAGAACTCAGAACATGTATCATCCTAGGGTTCACGAGAGATGGAAACCATCTGAGTGAGTCCCCACCTTCTCACCGATCATTGACGCTCGATTGCAGTCTCATACAGCTCAACCACCGACAACTCTGGAGCTCACCATTTCTTCTCTGAAGAAGAACAACATTACTTCCTACAAATATGGTCATTCAAATTGAAGAACAAATCGAAGAAGATATCAGAACATCCATTGTTCGGGGGAGCAGCCATCTCCACACGACACGGTTCAGGATTACGACTTACAATCATGGTGAGAAGATTTCTCACACGATCATCTCCATCTTACATATCCATCTTAAGATGTCCATCCACATACATTGAACGTCTTCATCGACTTATGACTCCTCAGGAGGACGCCGAACAGAATCTCTTCCGTATCTTTCCCTCTTTTCCTCTCTCATTCCACTCATCCTTGACCCCTCCCAGTCATCCACGGCTGCCACAACGTCCGAGAAGACGACCGTTCCACATCAGAAGACCATCACATCACCATCGTCCCATCTCCCATCATCCTCTTTGGACATGTGAAGAACGACGGCTACGATCCCCTCGACTGCATCCACCTACGTTATCCTTGTCAAGACCCCTTCCCCTCTTTCGATCCCCGTCTAAATTTCATCTCTCCCAACATCATGCTCATCAACACCGGCTCGGCCGTCCACTGTCTTCGCATGCACAGAGCTGAAGACCACACGGGAAGAGAACAGAGGGAGAGACAATACGATTTCGATGAGACGGATTGGTCTTTAGACATGTCTCAGGGCAAGATGCAGATGAGCTGGTCGTGCACTCAACCGGGCGATCTGAATCAAGTGACACTGTTAGAAGTCAACCAAAGGACCCATCCCAATGCATTCGGGGTGAGCATCAACAATAAAATAGAATAAAATGATAGATACGAAATAGAATAAAATAGAATAAATGGTCGATTGAATGGAGACAGATTGACGGGCACGATTGTTTCAATGCAGAGAGGTATCTACAACGCATGATCCACACGACACCACAGATGAAAGGGCTTCGTCTCGTGGACTACGAACTGGACATCTTAGAGGTCATCGGATCGCATGCGACTCTGTCCATGAACGCGTTCTACCTCCCTCCATCTGATCGACACGGTCTCATCCTCATCGCCGTCATCATCTCCTTCGATCTGTCCAATGGTTCGTATTCGTTCTTCTCTTCTCGTCTGATGACAAGGCAGGAGACATTCAGATGAAGAGGTTCAACAGCTACTCTTGTAATTCGAACAACAAAAAGTGAGAAGGAGAAGAGAAAAGGATTGAACGTGTCGCAGGGCTGTCCTGGCTTATATTCGAGCGGAGATGACGGAGGCGATGAGATTGTGTTGTCTGAGTAAGAGTCAGCACAAGTCACCCTCCGTGTGGACGAACAAGAGCGTCTTCTCTGGACAGTCTGTCCCGTTCTTGTTTCATCCTCATCTTCCCATCGTCTTGTCCATCAGAAAGAGCGTGTCCGAATAAATAGAGGAAATAAGTTGATTTTATTTGATGTACGGACAACATTGACAAACGACAAAAAGAAGTAAACGTTTGACAAGAGGGAAGGGATTGCGTGTCGATCACTATCCAAACACGATGAGAGGGGCACTATCCTCTCTCGTCTTATTCCTTCTATTTGTCTCTTCGCAGGCGGCTTTACGAATAGTCGATCTGTCAGGAGAATGGTCAGTCGTGAGTCGAGAGATCTATACCATTGTTCCACTCATCGTCTTAGACTGATAGACGTGGTCATAATCTGAAAGGACACGTTCCTGGAAGCATTTACACCGATCTCTTTGCAGCAGGCATCATTCAAGATCCCTATTATCGTTTCAACGAAGATCAATACGCTTGGGTCGCAAACGTACGACTAACTCATTCATCATTATACAGACATCGACTCTGAATGACTTCGAACAGAGGACATGGATCTATTCCACTTCCTTCCAAGTGGGTGACGAACTGTCCTCTGCCAAGGTCAAATTGGAGTTACCCAGAGTGTTAATGTATGGAGAGATCGTGATCAACGGCCATTACATCGGTGCGACCAACAACTCCTTCATCCCTTTCTCCTTTGGCGTCAAGTCTCTCTTGAAGGTGAACCATCATTATCATCAAACCATCATCTCACACTCTCCATCAGACGGGTCAGAACGACATCCAAATCAGCCTTCGCCCTCACGTTCGCTACGGAGATCAGCTGAGGAAGATCTACAACAGCAGCTTCCCCGTCTCATCACCCTGGAAGACTCTCTATCGCCTCCCCGGTTTCTCTTATGGCTGGGACTTTGCCCCCAGTTTCCCAGGCCAGGGAATCGTCAAGCCCGTACGGCTCGTAGCCTACGACGTTGCGAAGATATCTTACCTCAATGTCATCGTCACGAAGAGTTCGGGTGAAACTTGGAAGGTTCAGGTGTGATCTTCTCTCTTCACTCTCTCACGTGTGCGATACGTTTCACTTTAAAACGACCGTCTATATGTGAAAGAAGATGACTCATGATCATCATCAGCTGCTGGCGTATGTGAATGGAGTCAGTGGGGCGAAGGGTGTCTTGAATGCCACTCTCCCAGAATTCAACTTGTCTCTGTCGCAGGATCTCACCCTCACTAACGGAGAGAACGTCTTCACCTTTGAATTTTCGGTGGAATCTCCTCAACTGTGGTGGCCATTAGGCTACGGCTCCCAGCCTCTCTACAACACGACGATTCGTCTCAGTGACGAGGGGGGAAACTTCCAGGAAGAGAAGACGAAGAAGATTGGATTCCGCACGATCGTCCTCAACAACGACGCGCAGGGTGACGTTCGAAATTTGAATTTCCCGCCTAAATACCGCAGGTAACGGTAACCTCTTCATCTTTCAAGTCAACGGCGTGAATATAATGGGAAGGGGATCCAATTACTGTCCTTCAGACATGTTCCAAGAGAGAATCACCTCGATCGTTGTAGACAGAACCATCCAAAGTGCCGCCGCGGCCAACATGAACATGCTGCGCGTATGGTACGTACGACATCTCCGTGGCATCTCTGAGATATCTCAGGGGTGGTGGTTACTATCCAGATGAAGATTTCTACGAAGCGTGCGATCGATATGGTATCTTAGTTTGGCTGGATTTCATGCTATCTGATAGCCCTTACCCCGGTGACCAGTGGTTCATATCAGAGATGCAGAAGGAGGTGACACACGTTGCAAAAGAAATCACCTCTCACGCATCGCTCGCCCTGTGGTCGGGAAACAACGAGATCGAGCAGGTGGGGAGGGGGGGGAGGCCCAAAACATTGAGACGTCCAGGTCATCAACTTTTTCTTCGGTTATGATGGACCCATCGGTTGGGACTACAAGAAGCTGATGATCCAAGTTATCTATCCTATCTTGCAGCAGCACAGCTACAACGTAGAGTATAGAACTTCATCACCCAGCAACGGTTTCAAATCGATGGAGCCTCTCGTTCCCTGGTGGGGTCCAGTCAACACCGACACGAGGTACCTCCCCTCTCTACGTACGTAACGCTTACGTATCTGCAGGGGTGATTATCATTGGTACGGAGCACCTAACACAGACTGTGATGACGTGTCGACTTATCGTCACCCTCGATTTATGTCAGAGTATGGATGGCAGTCGATCGATTCGTTCGAGACGATGAAGAATGTGACCGGAGAGGAAGATTGGAACAGAGACAGCCTCCTCATGAGCTATCCACACCGACAGAAGGCGAACAACTACAACGCCAACTTTAAATCCCTGGCCGAGGTGATTTTATTCTTCCTCGTCTCGTTGTAGACGGTCGACAGACTCTGTGGGGTCTCCGTGATGATACTGGAAGGCAAGACGAGACATCGTTCAGACATTGGATCTACCTCTCTCAATTATCCCAAGCTTACTGCGTCAAAGCACAGTCGGAGCACTACAGGAGGGGCAAGGGAATGGAATCCAACACGGGTGGCTACATGTTCTGGTGCACCGACACGACACACATCGCGTTGTAGATTGACCCACTCAGGCAATTGAACGCACCGTGGCAGGGACCAACTTGGGGCTCTCTCGAGTACGGAGGCAGATGGAAGATGTTGCACTACTTTGCAAAAAAGTTCAACGCACCCGTCACCGTCTCTTCCTTTCAGAATCCACAGAGAGGCTGGGACTTTTGGCTCAGCGTAGAGAAGAACGAGGTGAAACAGACTCACTATACGGTCTCACACCATTGTAGATCGTCAGCGGACACTTTGTCTTCGAGATGTGGAGCTACGAGGGAGAGAGAGTGAAAGAATGGAAGGTCCCCGGCGTCTCTTGGAACTACATGACAAAGTACATCACCTCTTACCAGCCAGACTCCACGGTGGAAGCCAGCAAGTTCTTCTTACGATATGGATTCAAGGGGGAGAACGAGACAGAGGCTTTCGGTACCGATTTCATCAGTCTGACGCGTCTCAAGAACGTCCCATTGTTCGATCCGCAGATCACCATCGGCTCACCCCAACAGGTCTGACTCTTCATCATCACCCTCCATCACCTCCATCACCTGCACCATCACTGACCTCTATAAAGGTCGACGCCACGACCGTTCGATTCATTATACAGAGCGAGCGTCCCGCCTTCTACGTGTTCCTGTCCTCTCCACAGGATGGATACTGGAGCGACAACGGTTTCCTCTTAACACCTCAAACACCCTTCACCGTCTATTTTTACGGCTTCAAAGAAACGCAAGCGGAGGACGTCAGACCCAGCGTCTTATCTCTCTATGATACCAGATAAATTCGCCCAGGAGCTTTCTCTTCTTTGTATTTGTCTGTCTTACTGACCGATAGATTTCTCGCTCGTGCTCGTGCAGGTGAAAACTAAAGCCTGACTCTTCTTGCGTCTGTCTGAACGGTCGATAGCTCTCTCAGAGTAGAATGCAAAGTCGGATGGTCTGAGAGCTTCTCCTCTTGTGGCTGTCTTACTTCCCCGATAATCCACGATGCATCGATCTGGTGGAGACTACGGCCAAGTGTCACGGTCCTACACTTTGATGGGTCTCGGGGAGTTCCTTTACCCTTCCGCGGAATGCCGCACACGATTGACATCCACTGCGCTTCTCCATACCAACGGTCACCTGGCCAACGGTATATGAGTGAGCATAAACAAGTGCGATGGGCAGTATACTCGTTTTCTGAGGGAAGCGTTCCCTCTCATTTATATTCTCACGTGATACATCAGACGATAGGGAGTTCAATCTGAGAACGAAAATGTCCATCAGTGGAGGGTGGTCTTATTATATGTCACCCATACTTGCGACAGGGAGGGTGCAGAATCATTCGGACACACAGACCATCAACCAGCATGAGCTCCGAAGGATCGAGAAGGTGCTGTCACGTGTGCAGGTACTCCATGGTACAATACCCCAGACCCTTTGTGACCTGCAGCTCTTGTCCAAACATCGTCTGCAGGAGATGTTTCGGCTCAGAGAGGCTCCCCGAGCCATCATGGCGTGTGGTATAGAATCAATCACTCCTCTCCTCGAGCCGACGATATTCTACAGGTGAAGAGAGCATGCAGTCGTCACAACTTTGTGTGCCCCAGATGTGATGGAAGCTGTCTGTGTAGAAGGTGCATGGAGAGATCACCTCAAGACATGGACATAGAAAGAGATCAATGAGACAAAGAAGAAGAGGACACTCATATGGTGGTAACTACCTCCCCTTCACCTGGCATGAGCTGCCCAAAGGACTCCGGCAGGGAGGTACGTACACGCACGGACCGCTGTGTAACTCGGGCAACGCGAAGGGGGTTCCAGACAGCTGCACCGCCTCTTTCAAGCTGGCCACAGAACCATTCGAGTCACCTCGCGAGACAACCAAGGCAGTGGACGAGGAAGATGAGCTCTCCATCTTGAGAGCACAACCATTAATGTGTTCGAACTCAACTCCTCGATGGACTCCTCATCGAGTCAAGACGCTCCCATAGAGGAGGAAGAGGGCCACGATAGAGAGGAGAGTCTTCGAACTTTGAAGGAAGAGGTGAAAGTCAACCCACACATATATGTCAACTAAACATGAGCAAGTTGTCCAATAAGGAGAAGAAGAGCCTGGATAGACTCGAGAAGGGAAGAAGGTGCATGACCTTCTTTGTCGATCACCACCGAGCCATCGTGGAGCGTCTGCGGGTCGTCCAAAGCCTCTTAGAACAACCAAAGGGAGGCATGCCATCACCTCGAACTCGTTAAGAGTCACACCTCGCACCCATCATGTAATACATAATCCATCACAGACTCCATCTCATCTGCCTTCTTTTATTTCATCTTCTTGTATGCCTCCACTGCATCTTCGAGGTTGGGGACGTCACTGACGTTGTCTCCTTGCCAAGACCACAAGATGGACCTCTCATGGTCTACGGCGAATGCGGCCGCGCGAGCGTAGCGGCTTGCACTCTGTGTCCTTCGGTTGGTGATGCCCTCTTTGCCCAATGTGATCAACTCTGTGATGGAGGTGGGTGTGAGTAACTATTTAAGGTCAGACGTGAAGTGGAGGGGAGAAGAGATGAACATCAGATGATTGAAGACGAGATTACTTCGTAAAGACGATGATCTTGGATCCCCCATCTTGCCCACAGTCTCCTCTCTTCGTCTGATTCGAACTTCAAATTGTCTAGTCCTTTGTCGTCTCCAGAGATGGCTTTGACCCAACCACGAGTGATCTGTCCGGCATTAGACCACCACGTACCATGATGGATGAATACCTCTGGACTGGCGTGAGTAACAACCGTAAATTGGACTTTAGGGTGTCGTCGAGCTGCGTTCTGTACGTCTAAGAGAGATTTTTCTGCGACTGCATTTTGGATCAGACACATTCGATGATGTGACTCTGACGATGAAGGTACTGATATTAACATCATCATATTCGATCCACTCACACGGACATCCGACGTGACGAACGAAGACAATGATTCCTCCATCTTCACTCTTTGGTTCTTCAGGTGCCTTGCTTCCGTGGATAAGAAAGGCTGCGACAGGTTCTGGGGGACGGAATGGGAGAATGGACTTGATATCTTCGGGCATGTGAGGTTCGATCTGCTTTAGAATCTGATGGCCTACATCGGTAGCTGCCAACTGACTGACTGATCCAAAGAAGGCAGCGAAGAGGAGAATGAGAGGTGCAGTCGTCCACAGACGAGAGCTGAACGAGTGACGTCAGAGAGGCCATCTCGTTGACTCTCACCTCTGTTTGTTCTGAGATGGCGTGCGTGCTTTCTTCATCGTCAACTTGAGCTGTGTGTTGTGTAATGTGTCGCTCTGTATGTTGTAACGGAATTTCACGTGACACGATGTGAATCAGCTCTCATTTGTTCGTTTTATTCTCTAAAATAATGCCAAGAGGATGAAGAAGGTGGCTCCAGACAGGGCGAGTGAAGCTGCACTTCCAGTGCTCTGTTGTCCTCTGTTGGCGGTCGCAGGTGTCGCAGAGCTGTCGGTGGCGGGTTGGTTGTTCGCAATGGCAGTGGCAGAGTCGTCTTGAGATGTCGAGGCGATGTTCTCCGAAGAGGATGAAGTCAAGACAACTGAAGAGGTGGCTGCATTGTTGCCGGTGCTCTGGGTGGAGGTGATGGGAGTCTGAGCCGAAGTAGAAGGTGTCTGGGTGGAGGAAACAGGTGTCTCTGCTGAGGTAGTGGGTACTTCTGCGATGGTAGATGCGGCGGGGCTGGAGGTATCTCTGGGCTGACAGATGGGGTACGTGCTGTTACCGATGGAGGTAATGCAGTAGCTGTCGGGGGCGCAGCACGAGAAGAAAGAAGAGGACTGGCAGACTTGGTAGTTCAGAGGGCAGACGATCCAGAGATTGGGATTGGGATCGTAAGAGCACTGGGCCTTGGAGGGATCGTAACAGGTTCCAAAAGAGTCGGTTCCATTACCATAGACAGTGGAGTTGTAAACAGATCCAGAACAGAAGGCGCGGTTGCTGATGCATCCACAGAAATTGCTGGTAGAGGGGCAACATCTCTTCGAGATGGTGTTTCCTGAAAGAATCGTATGAGTATCAACTAATTCTCACACTTCTTTCATCTTACCTGAGCACTGGCTATCGCTTCCACAGCATCCACAGCAGGTGGAGTAGGTGCTGTTCTGTCCGTAGACACAAGTGGATCGGCATTCTGCATGGACTTCAGGAACTGCGAGGTAGTCCTGAGCCATAGTGAGGGTCATCAACCCAGCCAGAGAGATGAGAAGGATAATACGTGAGTTCATAGTCGTCGTAGAGTATAGACGTTGGTTGTTCGTGTCGTGTGTGCTTGTTTTGTGATGCTCTGCTTTGTTCGTCTCAACTGACATCAGACAGGAAGATATCGGAAAATTACCCGAAATTCCGATTGCTTCTGAGACTCAAAGACCAAGTGTTTCCCACACACCCATGCTCATGAACGTCCAATACCATCATTAGTTCTACGCATAGCCTGTCTGAATCATCCGTGTGTCCTCCTCTCTCTCGTCCCTGAAGTATCCACAGGATAGATCACACCACCATCACCTGATCGTGACGAACAGATTCTCCGTTACATTTCAAGGCGAACACGAATGAATCGATTATAGAGCATGGAGAGGGAGTGGTGTGATTCTCTCCTCTTAATCGGACAGCATTTGTTGTCATACTACACTGTACCACTTTGTAATTTTCAAAGCAATGCGACGTCCTGTCTTCTTCTCAAACACGGAACGGTAACTGCTGCGTGAGCGCAACCATCATGCTCCGCAAATTCTGCACGAACAGCATTCCAAAGAGGTTGTTCACTCCCACATACTCTCGTTACCAATGGCGCGCTTCATCTTCGACCGCTTCTGCTGGTAACAATCAACATCAACTCCCATTCAACACATCGACACAAGCCAACAAAGGCTCTTATTCGAAGAGACTCATCATCGGAGGGACTCTTCTGGCCGCTTCCGCTGCCATCTACTCTTCCAGCTCGGATAACAGATCTTCGCAGGTGTCAATCATCTCTCTTGTCACATTGAGAATGTTTTCGATCGAGTGATGACACAAGGCAGCAGTCTGAACCGATACAAGAAGAGGTACAGAAGGATCGATTCGGAGAGATTGACACATCGGACACTGCCACCATTTTTGCCAGGAAACAGACAAAGGATCTCCTCTTCTCCCTCTTCATCCTCAAGCTGTGTTCCATCGATTTTGTCACGAAATATGGACCTTCCTTTTTGGAGGTGATGATTTCAATGAATCATTTACAATGATTGACAGAGAACATAGACGGCTGAGAAGTATAGAGTGTCCGCACCCATCTACTGGGTCGTGAGGAGGACCTTCTTCAAGCAATTCTGTGCGGGTGAAGATTTCCTGTCTACTCTCGCCATCGTCGATCGACTGTATGCGAGCGGTCTCTCTTCCATCTTAGACTATTCCGTCGGTGGGTCTCATCTCAAGTGATATCATGTTCGTCCATCATCACATGATGGATCACAATGCATGCGAGTGTGCACCTCAACTGACGAGATTCTTTAGAATCGGGCGGTGGAACCGAAGAAGAGTACGAACATCATGTGAAGATCATCAATCAGACCATCGACTTCGCCTCGAAACACAAGAAGGAGGCACCGTTCTCTTGTGTTAAATTGACAGGTGATAGATTTTAAAGAGGTCGACACATCTGATGGAGTGGATAGGTATCACCTCCTTCTCTCTGCTGGAACACATGACTTCTCTACTCCGATACCAACAGAGCCATCCCGAACTGTCTTTACCTTGGAAAGAAGACATCGAGAACGGTACTTCTTTTCCTCTTGTCATCTTCCATCTTGACATCATCTCTTCATGATCGTAACATCATTACTTTCACATCATTATGACATCATCACTCGTACATCATCGTGACACCATCACTCGCACATCATCGTCACATCATCACGATCACTCATCTCATTCCAACATCTCATCCACCATCAGGTCGAACGCCCACCGTGACCGCTCAACCCAGCATTCCAGGTGGACCCACCCCCCTCTCTGCATCAGAGATATCCGAACTGTCCTCCCTCTTACACCGAGCCGACCTCATCTGCTCTCTCGCTCACAACAACGGCGTTGCCCTCTTGATCGATGCAGAGCAGACGTACTATCAGCCGGCGATAGACCTTCTCGCTCTCTCTCTGGCGAACAAGTACAATCGTGAGGTGGAGAGATAGAGGACGATGAGATGATGGAGTGATGAGGAACAGATGCCGATCGTTCACAATACGTACCAGATGTATCTGAAGGACGGATTGGATCGATTGGAGAGAGATCTGAAGGCATCACAGAAGAAGAATTATTTATTGGGTGTCAAATTGGTCAGAGGTGAGACATAGAAAGAGATGAAATAGACATTCTACAACATACGAATGAGATCAAGATACGAAATTCAAATTAAACAAAAGATATGAAATATATATGAAGATATGAACGAGTGACAAATGAGAGAGAGAGTGAAGAGAATATAGGAGCGTACATGGACTCTGAATCAAAGAGAGCGAGGGAGAACAATTACGAGAATCCAATTCTACCCACTCTCGAAGAGACACACAACAACTACAACGCAGCCATCGAGGTAAAGACATCCCTGACACCGACACGTGACATCCTACAGATGCTGCTTGACAACGTAGACACGACTTCCTTCATGATCGCCACACACAACGAAGCTTCGGTCAAATTGGCCTACGATGTCATGCAAAAGAAGAACATCTCGCCCTCTAACGAACACGTTCACTTTGGTCAACTCTACGGTATGTGTGACCAATTGTCTTACGCGGCTGCCGCCCAGGGTGAGGATTTGAATTTCGAATATGAACGGTGGAGTGACGTGGAAAGGGCTGCACGTGTCAAAGTACGTACCGTTCGGGCCGGTGGAGAGTGTTCTGCCTTATCTGATCAGGAGGATGCAAGAGAACAAGGGTCTGATCGGGAGGACACAGAAGGAGAGACAGCTGTTGTCTCAGGAGGTGTCCAGAAGGATGTGGCACGAAGAAAATAAAGAGAAGAAACCTTAGACTGCCTTCGTGATGTAGCTGTCGCCGTTTGGATGGGTGTTCTGTGGTTCTAATCTTCTTCGTGTGTTTGAAACGATGGACATTTACATTTATCTCGTCATCGTGAGTCTCTCGCTTGTTGGATTGGAATCTGAAGGAAGGGCAGTCGCAGGATGTCTGCCACGGAAGGTCGAAGGCTCTCCTTCTTTACCAGGAGTGATGTCACCAATTGCTGTACGTCACTGCTGTAATGAGGAGGGAGGGGATCGTACACTTGTTTCGATGCCTGGATTTACAATTCAATCTCTAACAAGATCGGCGTGATGGTTTCACCTTCTTGGTAATCTCTGCGACAGTAGAACCATCGAAAGGCAATCGTAGGGAGATCATCTGTGACGTTCAGAAACGAAGAAAATAAAGAGAAGACAACGCGTCGAATTCTCGTCCCCCGTGACTCTACCTCATATAACAAAACTCCCAGTGACCACGTGTCTGTCTTGTAAGAAGCCGGTTGAAAGGCCAACATCTGTGGAGACATGTACTGCGGTGTTCCGTGGATCTCCTTCTTTCTCTTCAATGTGGCCGCTTCATCTGTTGTAAGGGGTTTCGAGGCTAATCCGAAATCACCTTAAAATATGTGAGAACAATTGAAAGATGAATTGTACTGGATATATAGAATGAAACACGTGTCTCACCCAATTGGACTCGAAAATCTTTCGTGAAAAAAATGTTGGCTGATTTGAGATCTTGATGGACCACATTCTTATCGTGGAGGTATCCCACGGCTAAGGTCATCTGTACGAACCAATTGATGACGTGAGCCTATCCAGAATCAGAAGCAAGTATTAGACGCCACGCTGTCACCTCCTCTAGCCATCTGTTATCCTCTCGATGCTTCTGGAGGATCCGATACAAATCGATCTCGCACAAATCCATCACGATAGCCGCCTGAGAGCCCGATAGAACCCAAGCCTCTCGGTACGGTACGATGAAAGCGTTATCGAACGTGCGATGGAGGCTGACCTCGTTATAAACCCTCTTCTTCAAATCAGACGAAGCCTTCGATAGATCGATCTGCGGAGAGTCAGTCTCCGTCTTGGCTTGAAAGAGACATACCACTTTGATGGCAGCCATCTGTCCGTTCTCTTTGTGCTTCACTTTTCGTATAACAGAGAAACCACCCTTCCCGATCTTATCAACGGAGGTGTATTTATCGGTCCATTTGCCTGATTTGTGAATCGGTTTGGATGTCCTCGCAGATCTTGGAGTTAAATTGGTGGGAATATGATCGATGGCCTCTACATTTCCCTCGCCCGTGTCGAGTATGTTCAGATATCTAACTCGCGTCAGGATTGTGAATTGAGTCGTGTGATGATGGTTCACTTCTGATACGTGTCTCCAACCTGACCGCCGAATAATAAGAGGGTGGAACCTCTCATGATGGTGACGGCGCCCATGATGTCACTCGGAGGTCCAAAACCAGATGTGTGTAAAGTGTACCACTTTTTGGTCTCTGAGCAAAACCGTCAATTAAGCGAGGTGAAGTGACGATCACCTGTGGACCAGATCGGCAGATTTCGATCTTCTGTTTCAGTGGCACAACCTCCGAGGAACAGAAGATCTGTGGAGGAGATCAATGCGAACGATCACCATCTGTTTGACGATGTCATTACCTGATCCAACGATCATGATGGAGAGACCGTAACGTGAGCCAGGTTGTCCGGGTGTCTTTGTTTCATTCAGCAGGCTCCACGTCCAAGTTTCTGATTCGATCATCAGACGAGAACGGCTCGATTGTGGATCCTCACTGAGATCTAAGGCATAGAAATCGGACAACGCAAACTGTCCGTCTGTTCCCCCGAATAGATACAAAGTGTCTCCCAAAATCACTTGAGCGTGAGAGCCTCTTGGAGAAGGATGCCTCCCGTTTTGCTTCTTCTTCAGCCAACTTTGTTCCTCTAAACAGACATCAGACCAGATCGAATAGTCTTCGTCTCACTTCGGTTGAATAAGAACAATTCATTGGAATATCTTCCATCCATGTCACCTCCGAAGAGGATGAGATGATCTTTATAAGCTGATAAACCTGCCGCACACCGAGGTTGAGGCGCTGAACCATTGACTTCCAGTCTTTGAAAAGCGTCGGTCTCTTGATTGTCACATCAGATCGTGAATGACTACTGTCGCTCACCGAGATCAACCTTGTACATGTAACCGAAGGGTCCATCTTTGTCTCTCCCTCCGTATAAATATCCCGTGTGACGACCATCCTCAAAGACTGACGCTGAACTCGTGCACCACATCGGTGGTGGAACATCACCGGTCGGCTGTTTATGACACCATTCCCCGCTGTCTGAATGATATCAGATCATCAGTGTGGATGAAACGTAGATATTACCTAAATCAAACGTGTGATAATCGTTGTGAACAATATAAGCCAGGCCTGGGTCAGCCCTACATCCGCCGAAGATGCACAACTTTGTAGGTGAATGAAAAGAGCTGTGCCAACTTCTAGATGTAGGAAGAGAGCCTTGGCTCTCTGTGGGCTGCGCTTGGCTCCACATGCTACGGTGATCGAGGCTCGAAATAGATTTTTTTTAAAATTGTGACACGAGTGAACTACAATGCTCCCCCTTATTCCCGACCAACATCAGATCTCCGATAGAACATGAGCCGCTTCGTTAGAACTGCTCTGACCCACAGAGTGAACACAGCCGGTGCCTTCTATAACAGAGGACTGAAAGGTTTCGAAGTCCCCCGTGAGTCACATTTTCACATACATGGTCCACCTCTCGAGACAAGCGCGATGGTGTCGCAGGTATTAATGGAATCGATAGATGTCGAGGTCCACACACCCAGTCCAAAGTTTAGCTTCCAACATCAAACTCTTCGTAACCTCAACAACAACAGAACCACTCTGATCCGATTTGTTGATGTTCCCAAGCACAAGCCTCAGGCTTCTATCCCCTGGGCGGCGGTGAATACTCTCATTCGATGACATCTCGTTCGATATCATCCTTCACATCGACCCCTTTCCTCATTGTCCATCAGGTCACCCCCGCTGGATCAGACCCTCACCACCACTAGATGATGAGACGATAAATCATATTTTTTTCAAATTTAATCTTTCTTCTTCACAGTTTACTCTTTGGAGTTGGGCTCATGTTTCCTCCCAATATCGCTATCTTCACGTTAATTCTACATTCGACAGAGTTTCATCTCATCTCATCTCGAGATGACTCACCCATCAGTGCCACAATGGTTTGTACGACAAAAAAGTCTTTTGCCTTCTTTAAACTTCCTTCTTTCTGCTCTCCCCCACCTCTCACGTAGTTCAAGAATCTTTTCGAACATCAGATGATTCTCACATCAAGTTACATCACCTCATCGCCAATTCTAGATTCTGCACGACAGACGAAGCAGCTGGTTCTTCACTCCCAGTTAGCTTCTGTGTGCGTCATGCGGTGTCGACATGATGTGATGACTCACTCTCCCAGTGAAGAGAGTTGTCAAGGAGAGGATCGAAGGAACCGTTCGGTTCATGATCGCGAACGGTGAGGTGCTCGATTCTGCAATGTGTGATGCAATGTTCTCGATCGCATAAGATGCAACCCAAGACGGGAGTTTGATGCCAATAAGAGAAGGGTAATGATAATGCCGGACAATGATCAACAGTATCTGTAACGCGACGAGGGAGAGATCCCTCCCTAGAGTGAATAAACTGTAACGTCGTCTCAGGAATGTCTCTCATATGCATCATTTGACTGCACCTCTTTCTTCTGGCCAATTCAGTGGAGGGGCTGGCCTTTCCTTCAGAGAGGGCGAGGTAAGAGTAGATGTCGTATATGAGGTCCATCAGATTACCGACCAGTACGATACCATCCTGAGAGTTTAGAATCAGTAGGTGATGTCACTGTGTTCGTACCTTCAGCGTTAGACCCCTCTCAACCCTCTTCTGGTGATCTAAAATGTAAAAGAGAACCTGCTCTGTTGTTCGCATGAGAAGTCAGACTGATGGCTTCACCTTATTTGCACGGAGGAAGAGCGTAATGGCATTGCTAGATGCATTATCTTCGACAGCAGCCGCTCTGAGAAATCCCAAAGCAGGTCGAATCGTTCGATAGATGGTGTCTCTGTCAGAGCATGAGCGTGATGACGTTGTCCAAGGTGAATCACTCACAACAGGGGTCCTAGTTGCTGGGTATCATTTGGATTGGTGTGCTTGGTTCGTTTACTGACTGCTTTCGTTTTGTTTGGAATGGTCTTTGGTGTCCCCATCGTGCAGGTGCGAGATGTGTTGTAGATGTTTTCTCTCACTTTTTTTCGTGTGATGATCGTATCACGAGCTGCCCATCTGCGGCACTTTCGATCCCTCACAATATCCCCCCTTTATCGTCACCATGTCAGGCGAGGTCTATCAGGACAGATGGGTTTAGATGTGCATACACCCCGAGATTGGATCAGACGTGCTGAAGTTATGGACAGCCATTGTGTCAGCCTTCTAAAGAAATTGACCACTAATCACAGCCTAACTGGAAGAGAGGTGATATGTGATTAATCGACCTCACACTCAAATATGTAGATCGTTCACACTGTTGATGAGATCGCACAGAACATCTGTCTGTCTCACGATCCAGCCGAGTTATGCCGTAGCGTTCATCCTAACATCGAACACAGAAGAGCGGCCACAAAGGCCGTAGAGAAGGTGTGCCTTCATCCCTATTGATCCGTCTATCATCATCTCATACATACCTTAGGTGTCTAATTATGTTCATCGCCTCAACACCGATGTTCAAGTCTACCGCTCGATGAAGAGGGCATCAGAAGAATACGAAGGCGAAGAAGGAGAGGAGAGAGATGTGATCGTGAGCCTAGTGAAGGAATCAGAAGTCAGCGGGATCCACCTTCCCGACGCCGAGCGAGATCAAGTGAGGGTCATCTCATTCGCGATCCCATTCGATCACATCGTCACCTTGATCATCCAACTGATGTGACAGGTGGTAGACTTACACGGTCGCATTCAACAGTTGGGTCACATCTTCCAGCAGAACATCCACACACCCGACGAGAGACACTTACTCGGTACGTGTCTCACCATTCTCACATCTAACGTTTCATCAGTCACCGAAGAGCAAGCGAAGAGTCTGCCCGGGAGCATCGTAGAGAGGAGGGGGAGAGACCTCTACGTCAGTGGTGACTACGCCGACCACGTCCTGCAGCACTCTAGAGATTCCGAGTTGCGTAAGAAGGTAGAGGGGTTCATTCCAATGAAACTGATTCAATCAGGCTTACATCATGTCGCTGACTGCCGTCCCAAATAATGTGGCCGTTGTAGAGGACATATTAGAGTTGAGGGGGAGATTATCGAAGGTATTGGGGTTCAAATCGTACGCCGAGAGTGTCTTGAGCAACCACCGGATGATGTCTTCTCCACGACAAATCCACGACTTTCTCTTAGAGTTATCTCATAAGATTCGCCCCCTCGCACGGCAGGAGCTGAAGGTGAGTGTAGATCAATCGTCGCACAAGTGACGTGCACAGGTCTTAGAAGAAATGAAGAAGAAGGAGGATCCACAGGGAGGAGAGGTGCGTAGTCTCTATCACACTGATGATTGAGAGCAAAATAGATACAGCCCTGGGACGTCAAGTTTTATTCGAAATTATTCTCGGATAGTCAAAAGTGAGGCGACATCATAATAATCCATGTATAACACCGATCACGCAATACCACATGTCGAATGCACGAGAAGATGACACGAGACAGAGTGGGGAAGGTAGAATTGAGAGAATATTTGGGAAGAGATCGATGCATCGACGCTCTGGACGTCCTCACCTCACACCTCTTTGGTGATTCACTGCACTCTCCATCGTACTCACTCCATCAGGCATTAACACCCAGCGAATACCATTTGAGAAGGTGTGACCCCTCCACGACATTTCAGATGACAACGGATAGAACGAAAATTGGCACCACTCCGTACAGAAATTGAGACTGAGCGAAGGCGGGAACGAGATTGGGATCGTCTACTTGGACCTGTACAACAGAGAAGACAAGATCGGAAATTTCGCAACTCACGCCATTCGGTTCCCTGTTGTAGATGAACAGGGAGAACTCGTTGAAACTCCGCGGGTCACCTTGGTGGGTAACATGGAAGACAACAAGCAGTGGTCCCATTCTGATCTGGAAGTAAGAGTCGATCTACAAACGTGTAGACGCTCACACGTGCAGACACTCTTTCACGAGTTTGGTCACTGTCTGGCTAGTCTGTTGTCCAGAACAAAGATGTACCACCTCTCAGGCACCCGCTGTCCCCTCGATTTTGCAGAGTTTCCCTCCACCCTCTTTGAAAACTTTGCCTGGGATTATCGCGTACTGTCCCTGTTTGCTCAACATAAGGATACTGGAGAGGTCTTACCTCAATCTGTCTGGGAGTCTTTTGTGCAATCCAAGAGGGCCTTCAGATTGACAGAGACAGAGATGCAGGTGACTTCAATGTGACGATGAAACTGAATGGAAAAGATAGCCAACGCCATATTCGATTTAGAAGTGCATGGAGCGTGGCCGTTAGCGTTGTCCACAACTGAACTGTTGCACGAGGTGAGGATGAAGAGAGAAGAACAAAACGTGACGGAGACAGATAAGGTCTAAATATACTTCCATTCCACATGCAAGAGAGACCCACTGGCACAGTACATTTGGCCACTTGATTGATTACGCTTCTGGTTATTATTCTTACCTGTACTCTAGAGTGCTGAGCACAGCTGTATGGCAGTACAGGTGAAGGAAGAGAGAGAGAAGTGTTGACACGTGCAGGTTTGCAGAAGAACCACTCGATAGAGAAGAGGGAGAGAGACTGAGAAGGATGATTTTGGAATACGGAGGCACAGGGGATACAATGACGCTCTTCCAAAGATACTTGGGAAACTCTTTGTCAGTGGATCCGTTTCTCTCTTCTATTTCTCTCAAATAAAGGAGTTGGTGAATGGGTTGAATTATTTCGTGCACATCATCACGATCGCAACGAATTCAGAGAAGCAGAGGATAC
This sequence comes from Planoprotostelium fungivorum, assembly GCA_003024175.1. Classification (NCBI taxonomy): domain Eukaryota; phylum Evosea; class Variosea; order Cavosteliida; family Cavosteliaceae; genus Planoprotostelium; species Planoprotostelium fungivorum. The sequence continues at coordinate 1,804 of MDYQ01000331.1, read as the reverse complement.
CATCTGAGGTATATAATACTCAACTACAAAGCGTTTGAGGGGGTTGGTCACCCACATTCTCATATAGGCTTTCGTCCTGATAATCCATTACACATCAACTCAGACGGACAAGTATAGCTCTAACTGTCGTGACTACTGTCAGACATAAGACCAAGTCCGTGAGAGATCACGGACGCACCAAATAATTGCCCCGATTACAACGGCCGGAGTTTCCCTGAATTTCTGACTTTCGAGAAACACGCCCTTTTCACGGAAACATTTCACCGGCTCTTTCCATGACTTTTATTGGACATTTCTACGTTCAAGAATGAACGATTTGAACACAATAAAATCACTTCTCAAGTCTTCCACATAGGAAGCAACCAGCAGTCGTCACTCTTCTTTATCATTCTACGGGGTCTAAGGACCTCACTAACATTTCCAACGTGAATTCCCTAGAGGCGTGGATCACCATGTTTCCATCGAAGAGGTGGGTCGACCGTTAGACGGCCTTAAGAGGTGAGCACCATGCTTCTTGAGTGATGATCTTCAATGATGGCCCTCAGAGTTTTGTGCAGATGATGATATCCTGCAAAAAGATCACGTCAGTTGTGTCGAGCGTGATCAACATGTGTTTGTCAACACCACGTGAGCAGGTTTCCTTTTCTACGATGTGGTCTTTAAATTACCGCTGAGTTACTTCTCTCTCTGGCCTGGATGGATCTCTTTGGACAATAAAGATTCTCTCTCTGACTACTCTTACTCTCACGAGAGGTAGTGGTGGATGTCTGCTGACTACTGAGATAACAGGTGTCACGAGGAGCAAAGTGATTTTTGGGTGCTGTCCAGCCAACATGGTCTGTGGCAATCTGTACGTAGGACGACGAGATCGAAGTCTTGTCCTTCTTCCTCTTCTGGCATCAATAGATGCACGTGCTGGTGAATTTGGCGCCAAAAATGACAAGATGCTGTGGACAAATATCGACCCTCCTGCAACTTTTGTGTCGACAAACCGGGCGCTCGAGTAGCTGAGTGGTGCGCCACACGCCCTTGTCTGGTCGCTGTGTCCCCGTGTTTGGACCCTCTTTGTCCACTTTTTTTTTCGAAGAAAAGAGAAGAGAAGGAACACAGAGAAGAGAAGGAACACAGAGAAGAGAAGGAACACAGAGAAGAGAAGAGAGAAAGAAGGAGGCAGAAACATAATAGGATCGAACCGACCGCTCAGATGATATCAAGATCATTAGACTGAAACAAGATTTTTGCAATGGTCAATATGCGGTGAAATCGCAAGTGGCCATCCCCATTAATAGGATCTGGGTTAGGGGTTTAGGGTTCAACAGTTTTATTACGCACGAAGGCGTGACAGATTAGTGCCACTATGTTGTGACAGGCCAAAATCCATTTGGGGAGAAGGCCAAGCGAAAAGATTCATCTCTAGGCTAGGGAGAGCGTAGAGAGAGCGTAGGTAGAGTGAGCAACCCAGCAGGAGCACCAGCGAGAGGACATCATCTCATATGATGAGAGATGGATCGATCGATCGGTTCATATGATGTGATCGATTGCATGCGGGAGGGCTAAAGAGCATCGGCACCGTCAGGACGGAGGCCAGGACCCATGAGAGGAGGAGCAGGGTTTAGGGGTTTAGGTCGTCAAGTGCTCTGATCAGCTCTATGACTGGAGCTACTGTCAATCACAATATATCATGGGGTTTAGGGTTTAGGGTTTAGGGTTTAGGGTTTAGGGTTTAGGGTTTAGGGTTTAGGGGTTTAGGGTTTAGGGTTTTAGGGTTTAGGGTTTAGGGTTTAGGGTTTAGGGTTTAGGGTTT
>MDYQ01000330.1:0-20967 GCA_003024175.1 Planoprotostelium fungivorum | reverse complement strand
GAGTCGATCCTTCTGTTCTGAGCAACGAGGCCATCATGAATGCGCTGAAAGGGCATCACGAGGAGGTCATACGATTGCTGTTGAACGATCCACGCGTGAAATTATCACCAGACGTAATCGATGAAGCTGTCAGAGAGGCATACGCTGACGGACAAGTCGACATAGCACGGATTTTGTCGGGGACAGAGGTTAAGAAGAGCAAAATGAATTGTATCGTTAGCTAACCGCATTCGACGGAAATGAGAATCGCTATGGCAATGATAAATAATGGAAAACGGAGTATGTTCTTTATCATACATCGTTCGATCTCCATCGTTGACGCTGTAGAGGATCCTATTTTGTTTCATTCTACGCTCATCTGATAGTGAAGTGGTTGACCGATGATTTCACGCGATGATGGGCCATTAACAAAGCCACGAGCTCATCGTGTCCGTTCTTGAGCGCCATCCTGACGGCGTAATTGTTATCGGCGGTAGGATTCACTCGATGATCGGCCAGGAACAACTTACTGATCTCCGTTAAGCCAAGCTGGGATGCCCTTCTGATAGACAAGTTGTCTCTCGCCGCTGGATCCACTCGAGGATCAGCCAAGAGGAGCTGCATGACACCGCAGACCTTCTTTGTCTTCTTCAGCCAGAGGACTTCGTTGTAGACGGAAGGATCCACGCGATCGTCAGCCAAGAGCGAGCGAACCATCTCGGTACGACCATGCGCTTCACTGTACGGATGGCCTCGTTATCTGCAGCCGATGGATCGACTCTGGGGTGAGCCAGCAGCAGCTCGACGACTTTGTGATTGTCTCTCATTAGCACTGCCATTCTGATGGCCTGATTGTGCTCATTTGAAGGGTCCACACGATTGTCAGTTAAGAGGAGTCGCACCACTTCGGTGTGGCCTCGATGAACCGCTTGTCTGATGGCCTCGTCATCCATGTCCGACGGATCGACATCAGGGTGGGATAAGAGCGCGCGGACGACTTCGGTGAAGCCTTCTTGGGATGCATATATCACGACTGAGTTGTTCATCTGGGACGGACGAGCACCAGGAGCGGCCAAGAGGAGTCGCATGACATCGGGAAAGTTACGAAGACAAGCTTCTGCTATGGCCGTGTGGCCTCCGTAGGGTAGATTCAGTCTGTCCAAGAGGAAGCGGACGGAGTGTTGGCTGCCAATTGTGACAGCTCTTAATATGAAATCGTCGTCCATCCAGTGTGTGCATTCGTCTACTGAGGAGCAGGATCAGACGAATGAGAGAACATGTCTCACCGATATCTCTCCTAAGTTTGCATGTGCGACGGAGACTGGCAAATGTCTCGATCTTCCCATTCTGAAAAGCCGTTCGATGCGCTTGACATTCGATTCCATCGTTCAAAAGACTTTCCAAGATGAGCTTTGTGATGTCGTGACTCGTGATGAGGCCATTCATCGGAACACAGGATGTGATGTGTTGTGGTTGCAACGCATTCAGAAATACAACGAGCGAGTAGTTGGATTGGTGGACTTTAGTTTGTGGAGATGATTCTGTCGGATTCACCGCGGCTACCAATAGAGAAGATGGTAATGCATATCAAGAGGTGTCTAAAGACGATTGTGAGAACCTATTGCATGTAGTAGTTCAACTGTCATAACACCTTGCATCCATCACACGTCAATCTGAGGAATTGTGTTAGTCATTCGCACCACCCCCGAAGTTGATGCTGAACCCAATTGTGATGCGAATGTGCGAAACACTCTGTGAGGAAGTTCTTCATCAATGCATCTCATTACCCAACAGAGAAGATCATCTGTGAGTCACATGCAACGAACCTGTAGCCGATCTCTTTAGATGGCGTAAACAACACAACGGATGTCATGAGAGACAGAACAAAGATGCTGCATCAGGTGAACAGAACTGGATCCTCCATCCTCATCCATCTGATGATCCATCTGCCTCTTCATCCTCTCTTCCATCAATTCATCCTTTCACTCCTCCATTGTCACATCGCCTTCCACTTCATCCATCATCTCATGATCATCGGATCGTCATTCATCACATCGTCATCGATCAATTCTCCATCCATTATCTCATCGATTGTCTCAACCTTCGATCAACTTTGTGTCGTAGATATCATCACGAATCGTGATGCACCGCAAAATTCCACGAACACGGCCACCACCTCATCGAAGCACGAATAAACGTTGTAATGTAAGGACATCGAAATCATCTCTTTTATGTCTTCGTGGAATCGTTTGACTGATGATGGAGACAAATGATCTTCTCATCCTCCCCTCCACTAGTTCCATATACTCTCAGTTGACGGAAATAAATGTAACGAATAAACGGATCTATTCGATGGAGAAAAGAAACCTGCTTCTGAACAGACCATCCACACTGCTGGCTTGCAACCATGTCCAATCAGGGTATACAACGGTGCCCCAATATCGTGGATCAGACAACAGGGGCTTCACTGCCCGACTGTGTCCTCTCTTTGGAAGATCGGCGTATTCAGCAAGTGAGAGAAGGAAATGGCTGGATTGGTCAGGAGGGGAGAGACAGATGATCACCCACTCATCTCCTTCCAGGCTCTGCAGACTTTGCTTCCATCGACGGCCTCAAGATGCTTTTCATAACATCGCAACCCAGATGATTCCGTTCATCTGCTGTACCAATGACGAGAGCTGATCGTTTGTTGAAACCATCAAGTTGATTTTACAACGAAGGATCAATGTTCCGATTTCATTTTCTCCCAATATCGCACAACGGGGGGAGACGATGCAAAGTAAAGGTGGTTCAGAGCTGAGGAATTCAGTCGATGAGAACAAGTTTGAACACTTTGTCCTCGCACAGTCGTTGACTTCTGTTCTCAATGATCCAAAGGTAAGATTCACTGTTATCGTCACATCATCGACAGCAGTTGAAGTGTCGACAGGTGTCTGGTCCGTCGAAAGACTGGTATACTTCATCTGATATGGTTGTATTACCCGCTGGCAATCTTCCACACATCACCCTGGCTGACTTCACTCCTTACATAGAATCAGTCGGAAAGGTGCGTTGAAGGCCAAGAACTATCATCGACATCGACAGTTGTACGAAGTGTTCGAATCGGAGAGGAATGTAGAAGAAAAGACAGAAAAGAAGAAGAAAGAGAAGAACACGAATCGAGACACACACGATCTTTCAATCATCCCGGAGGTAATCGTATCACCCAATTTCCTGGATGTACAAACATCAACAATCATCTCTCACCTATCTGCGCCTACAATCTGAGATACGAAACAGTATTATTTTCGAGAGAATTTTGTGTTGGAGGATGAGCCCATCTTCACCGTATCAACGACCACACCCGAAGATGATGCCTCGCCGATCCTCTTGCAAGAGAAGGTGAGCACATCTTCTAGACGATGGCAAGATGGAATGACAGTTGAATCTATTCAGTTGGCTCATTATCTGGATGTAGCGGAGGTAGAGTTGATCAAGCAGATCAGTTACCGTTCCGAATCTTTCTTCTCGGCTCTATCAGATCTACAGAATCTGCACAGCGAGGTGATCGAAGATCATCTTCACATGTGATTCCATCATGATGAACGATGAGATAGGTCCAGAAGACGTGCGACAAGATCGAGAAATTGAGAAGACAGTTGGCCGAGTTGGAATCCTCAGTCATCGACAAAGACAGACAAGTTCCGAAATTATTCACCCAGAGAAACAATCTCATCATCTTGAAGAAGAAGGTAAACGAATCATCTTCTTCATCTCTAATCAGATTTGTCTATTCCATACGTGTATGTGTTTATTCCTTGTCATTGACAGATTATCATCTCAATTGATCTCAGTTGAAATTAGTCCACACAGTATCGAGGGCCCAGCCAACCATCCAATTGCTACTGGCCAACAGCGACTTCGCTGGTGCTTTAGAATTGATCCACTCGACTCAATCGGTACTGCAAGAAGAATTATCAGGCATAACGAGTTTGAAGTGAGTCGATTCACCTTCTTCCCTCTCCGTTCACGTAACTGAATGAGATAGACACATGAATCTACAATTGCAAGAATTGTATCGGTTGATCGTGAAGATGTTGGAGGCAGAATTTCTCAGCGTCAGCCGCGATTTCTTCGAGCCCTCTTACGCTGTTCGGCTGGATCTGGACATCGAAGTGTCGGACCATGAGGACAGCACGACGGAAGATCAAGTGAGTTCGCACTGTTGAGTCATGACATCGTCGTGATGATATATCGTGATGATATATCATCATGACAACGTGAAGTCATCACCAGGATGACAACATCACTTCATCACCATCATGATCTCATCATCGTGATCTCATCATCATGATCTCATCATCGTGAGATCATTGATGACAAGAGATAGGAAGAAGTATTGATCGAGAGGATCACACCACTCCTCTTGGGAGTCATACGCCTCGGTCAATTTTCCACGGTATTTCAGGTGATCCCATCCGACAAATTGTCCGTTGATCCAAAAATAGAAACACAAGGAAGAGATAAGCTACGGCATAGAAGAGACTACGCAGAAGATCCTCTCCAGCTTGATCAACGAAGAGAACAAGAACACGACGATGGGGGAGCGTCTCAACCAATTGAGCCCGGGCCAATTTTTGAGGCTAAGTGACATATTGTACAACGTCATGCTGGGAAAATTGAGACGAGTCGTATTTATTCACGATTTATTCGTCAGAATATTCAACGCTTGCACTCGTTCGGGTATGACGGGAGGTGAAGGAGGGACCGTTGTAGATGGACTGACCCAAGGCAGGTGACAAAGTGGAGGAGATGGTGAGAGCAGTTTACCCTCAGTATTTTGGCGGGAAAAAGCAGCCCGGAGTCAGTTCTGAACAATGCGAAAACTATTCTTCGGAATGCAGAGAGACAACGACGAGTCTCTCTGACATGATTCAAACTTCCGTCTCTCAGGTGAGAGATCCCAACGAAATCTCCGCTTACGTATCGAGGTGTTGAAACTGAGGGGCGAAGGCCAGGCGAGATTGGGACTGTCTGATTTCGTGACGTTCTACAACTCGACGACCGCCTTCGTTGTAGAGTGTGAAAAGTTGGGTAAGAAACAGTCCCAATCGGTACGAGCTGCGCTTCACCTCCATTCGAAGAATTTTGTGGAGAATTTTCACGGCAAGAAGATCTCTTCTCTCGTGTTGACTCTGGAGAACGAGATGTGGCAGCAGGTGAGACGTCAAATCTTGACACAAGACATCCAACACATCGTGGTCATCACATCACAATCATCACATGGACGTGTCGTCTCATCATGATGAGCTCATCCGATTGCAGGTGGAGGTCCCCAGCGAATACCAGAGTCTCGCAGATCAACTGATGTCCTCTCAACCATCCGAATCGACCCAAGCCTCGCCCAGTGGGTTCTCCATCTACAACCCGCCACTCACATCTCTTCAGAATTGAACGTCGGGGGCTACACGGTCACCATGGTGAACAGTGGATTGATGTTGATCAAGATGATGAGTGATTACACGTCACTCTTACACTCTCTACCTTCTCTCGCGTCCGATGTCATCGGCAAGATCAACGACACACTGAAGGTGAAATCTCGCGGAAATTTCACGGTCTGAAAGTCTCGAGGTCTTCAACTCTAGGACGTGTCAGTTGGTGTTGGGAGCTGGTGCGATGCACCTGCAGAAACTGAAGAGCATCACGGCGAAACATCTGGCCTTGGCTTCAGAGGCTCTGACCATGGTGATGATCATCACACCCGCCGTGCGATCCAATCTGGCTGCAAGATTCACCGACAAACGACACGTCATCCTTTTAAACGACACGAATCGTCTCCTCCAGGTGAGAAGATTTGAAATTTGAATCGCGCGGGAGATCCGTTGACGTCCGCAGGACTATTCGGACCATCAGAAAGAAATCTCACAGAAATTCGTTTCTATATTGAGAGAGCGAGCTTCGTTTCACTTGAGAAATTTGAAGACCATCGATTGGAACAATTCTTCAAACCTTCCAAATCTACCCACAGATCACTCGACAGCTCTCACCAAAGAGACTGGCACCCTCTATCGAGTTCTAAAGTCTACGATTCAAGAGAAACAACTGAAGGTGATGATCTCACCTTCTCATCGTGATGACTGATGAGATGACAGAGTGTGATGAGCAGTGTGGCCCTCGCCATAGAAGAGAAATTAAGAGAAGGACTGTCTTTCATGTCCGTGCAATCGACCGTAGGCAAGACTGCTCTGTACAACGACGTGAAGATATTGACGGGAGCGTTGGCACCGTTGTTCGAGACGAACGATATAGAAGCTACCGTGAACGATGTGTTCAGAACTCACTTCCGATACATCCCAGAGGAGGTGAAATGTCATCGCGATCTCATCATCACATCATACTTGATCATCCACACGATCATCACATCACATCACGTTGACGATTCCAACAGGCGAAGAGAAGGGATGATATGAAGAAGACCCAATCGAGAGACATCCTCTCCGCTCGATCCTCCGAGGACGTTCAACTCCGAATGACCGAGAGCAACAGCAGCCAGAGATTAGAGACAAAGACCAACGACAGCACGTTAGAGAGGACAAAGTCACAGAGAGACAATCGAGAGCAACTGATGGAACCTGCGGTGGCCGTCACTCTGCCCGTAGAACAGACGACACAAGTGCAGCCGATAGAGCTACCGAGTCATCCGTTGGAAGTGCAGAATCGACCGTTGGAGGGACAGAGCCATCCGTTAGATCGTCCGTTGGATGGACAGGGTCATCCTTTAGAACATCCACTGCAGAGCCATCCATTGGAACTGTCACATCCTCTCGGTTGATGAATAAAACATTTGTAGGATCGAAATTATGTTCAGCGAACGCTATCGTGACACCCTGCGGAACGAATAAAACAAAACACTTCCACATTTATTCTCCGTCGATGGAAGGCTCCCTCTCTGTACAGATAGATTCTCGTTCCGTTTCTCTCCTTCACTAGCGCTACGTGTTGTTCAGAGGTAGAGGCAGTGACTTCCATCTGACGAACGTGGAGTATCCTCCAATGTGCCACACGGCCTGTCGATGTCACTCTCAGACTCGACTCTCTCGCTCACCGTTCCGGCTGTCTTCAAGAAAGGCACGGTATCGTCCAAATTTGAATTGAGAATGGCAGCGAGACCGTCGTCGACGTAATAGTCGATGCTGTAATAAATCTTCTCTCCAGCATCTGCGTGTCCGTCAGAAGATGATGATGATGGAGAGATGATGTGATGGATGGTGGATGATGAAGAGGTTACGCACCGCACTCGACCGATACATCTTTTAAGACGGTGGTGTAAGAGTGTAGTATGGTGTCGTTCACCCACAACAATCTCGTCGTGATGTTGCCCAGTTCGGCCGGTGTCTCCATGGTGTTGAAGATGGCAATTTGGACGGTGAGGAGACCCGTGTTGGCGGAGGGGTAATAGACGTAGTCTTCAAAGACAGTGCTGAAATAACTACCAGGAACTGCATCATCAGAGTCTCTGTTGTGGATGTCAGATGGTGATTACGGATGATATCGTGTGAAGATGTTTCTTCTCACCTGGGTATGGAGGAGCTGCTAAAGTTTCCCTCGACGATGGTGCTCGAGATGAGACCGTCTATGGCCATCTGGTATGTTCCCGTCATGTTGATCTTGGTCGCTGTCGAGATGGTCAATCCTGTGGACTCTCGTCGGTGGACGTTCTCACCATCATCGGTACCACCCAACAGGTAATATCTCGTCAACAATGCATTCATTCCCGTAACGTTCAAATTATAGAGGGTGATGTTCACGCTAATTGCGTCGGGCTCCGTGGGCGAACCCTGTAAAATCGTCTCAGACGCTGCGTGAGATTGGAAATGCAAACGAGGTTACCATCATGTAGTATACTTCGGAGGGCTGAGACTGCCCGAGATAATAGTTGCCGAACCATACTTGGCTCGGCATGAGCGTGAAAGATCCTCCACCTAAGATGTTTCAGTTTCGGGCGATTCGTTAGAAGAATGGACGGATGTTGATCGGATGGACGAACGAGTATATTGACTCACTTTTGATAAAGCCAGCCACCATCAAGATCATAGAGACACTGCTCTGACCAACCGCAACGGTATCTACCGCTTGAATGGTGATACTGCTGCTGTCGATGATCTCGTTGATAAGTGCATCCTTTTATGTCTTTAGAAGAGAATAATCCAGTTCTTATCTCACTTGGACATCATAAATCACGTAGATAAGGGAGATGATTATGCACGCGAAAGAGAGGAGTAATATCACTAGCTTCGGCCAGTGAGAACGGAGCATCATCCGAAAGACGTGGTCCTCTGGCTGCCCCTGCATGGCGCGTGTGATTTTTCGGGCCGTTTCGGTTTTTCCGTCTGTTTTTATTTGCCCACAGCCGCAGCGAGGTTGACACCAGAGTTCGTAATCGTTCCATACTATTAAATATATAGGGGCAATATCTTCATCGACTCATTCCTCAAAGACATGTGAATCTAACATAATAGCGCTCCACAGTCCCAATTGTCGTTCAGCTGGGACGAGACAACGTTTCACCGGTGATGATGCGCAACATGGTGACCAGAGGACTGGAAGGATGCGTTTGTCATATGGAGGCCACATTCATCTATCGTGGCCGCAGTTGTCAAGTGAGGGATCACGGAGCCTGAAAATTGTCGAAATCCGTCCTGGATGACAGTGAATTCTACAACTGTCGCCGATGCCAGAATTTGGTGCCTGAACCATCTTACGCACAACACAAACATGCCCTCTAAGAAGAGAAGGTGGGACAGATCAGGCTATAACAGTTGAATGACACCAGTTCCACATCTGAAGTTGAAACGGCCGAAATCACTGCTGTATTATCGAATGAGGTGATTCCAATCGATGTTCACGTCTGAAAGGTGTCAGTCACCTGTAACTTCCACGACATTCGAAATAGAGAAAGCTCTGAAACATCTCATCGAGGTTGATCCCGCGATAGCCAAATTGGTGGAAGATGTCCAAACACCCATTCCATTTCGCGGCCCCTTACCCGAAGGAGACAATACACCATACGAACACTTAGCCAGGTAATCATCAACTGATGATGCATGGGATTGATGAACGCACAGAGCCATCATCTATCAGCAACTCAGTGGAAAAGCGGCTGGTACTATCTGGGGCAGATTCAAAGAACAATTTCCACCAGGATCTCTATCTCCAGAAGAGGTGATCTCTCTTCTACTCAAGAGATTCAAATTTCGAAGGTGTTAGCCAAACCTGCCGCAGAGATGAGAGCTGCAGGAGTGTCCGAAAGAAAGGTGATCATCGCACATCGTCACGATCTGATGATCAACCGACACCGCCAGGCTTCTTACCTCAAAGATCTCTCTTCGAAGTTCACGAATGGAGAGATCGATGCAAATAATCTAGACGCTCTATCGGATGATGACATATCGAAGAAGCTCATCGTAGTGAAAGGCATAGGCCAGGTGACGAATCTTCCATCAACATCAGCACATCGATGACAATCATCGGAAACTTCCATCAACTCATCATTGATCAGTGGACCATCGACATGTTCCTCATGTTCTATCTCAGACGACCAAATGTCCTGCCCACACTCGATCTGGGAGTCAGAAAAGGCATCGCCAAGCATTTTAACGTTCCTAGCGGACAGGTGCAGTTCTACTCTCCAAAACAAATCATCAGTTTCATTCATCACCACTGTAGCTAGAGAAGGCCAAATCGGCACACGAACAGATGGTGAAACTCACGGAGAAGTGGATACCTTATCGAACGCTGGGGAGTTGGTACATGTGGCAACTATTAGACGTGATGCATCATCATCATCATCACGACAGTGGCTGAGATGATAAACAGCTAAACAAAGTGGAGCCGGTGAAGAAGAAGCAGAAATCAAAGAAATAAAAGTTGGCGCGAAGCGCTATAAATGGATTGTAGTGGGACCCGATATTATAACCGCCGCAGCCGCAGCTGATCATCACATGACATGACAAGGCGCTCCTTCTTGCTGTGCTTTTCGTTGACTCTATGTATATATCCACTGTTCGTAACCAGCTCGACTCTGACGCTACCATCGCCTTGCAATGCAGGCCAATATTTTGATATCACGAGCCTCACGTGTATGAGCTGTCCATCACCGAAGATCAGCTCTGCAGACGGTGAGGCGATTCGATGGCATCGTGATGACAGAAGGAAAAGGTTATTCTTGTCAGTGCCCGAAAAATTATACAAACAGCGGCTCATCTTGCGCCCTCTGTTCAGAGGTGAATTATAGTGACGAGATGAGAGACTGATGGAATGAAGACAACGGATCAGTATCAAACGCGATGTCTGAGTTGTGTCGTAAACATAACACTGGGCGTTCAGAAGGATGGCTATTGCGGCTGTCCATTCAATTCACGTTTGGGTGATTATCCATCTCGAGATCTCAAATCTCACATCTTTCAGTGGATGGAACGACGAATCAGACATGCATCAGCTGTAAAGACACCGAATATCCTTCGACAGACCGATACTCTTGTACTCCTTGCATCGACCCGAGCATGCGGTCTGTGAACAATCAACTCTGTGCCTGTCCCAATACGACTGTATTATTGGGAGCACATTGTGTCAGCTCTTCTGACGTTACGAAATACAGCCAAGGTACCTCCGATCCGTACGCGATCACCTACAATGATGTGGTGAGTCCCTCTCAGCTCCATCATCGACATCATTGACGACGAAACAGTACAACTCCAACGGAGGCACCAGCTCATCCTCCATCTCATCTTCGTTTTTAAAGGATCGCTTCACCTACGCGGCGTCCCAGTGTGAAAACAATTTAGATTCCGCGTCCTGCGAACAATTGGGTGATCATCACTTCTATCATCTTCCCCGTTATAACAAGAGACAGCCAACATGTGCGTGCTAAATCATTACGATAAGACGACCCCCGCCTGCACCGTCTACAATCGAATCTATCAGTCCATCAGCTCGCAGGTGAATGGTGAGAAGGATTGGAAGTCTGCGCTACCTTGGCTGCTGTATTCGAGCGATCCCACGGCTCAGAAGGTGAGCCTTCCATCACATCATGTCACATCATCTTGTGTGCCCTCGTCAATCATCATCGTCACACGATTCCGTTTGATGAACACCATCCACTCGATCAACATGATGACGTCATCCGATCGATCCATCATCTCATTACTCTCAACAGCTGTCCTCGCAATATTCCTTTGGCAACGAGATCCCTTTCACCATCGCTCAATACGCACCCAACGGTACCTTCTTAGGTATCACTCGACTATTGAGTCAGTTCCAGGTGAGCGACCGACGACATCATCTCACTCAGAGTTTCAACAGGAATGCGGGCGCGGGAACACACCCTGGAATTCATTTGGGACACCCTACACCCATACTTGTACCATCGATTTGGGACAATTGATATTCCGAGACGATCTCACTTATTTCTATGACATATGTACGTCCACGAAATCTATGTATCATCCACTGAATGTTTGGTAGATGTCTTGGATAATAATAACACCCTCGTTCCTGTGCCAGTGTTGAATTTAAATATGAGACAGCAGGGAAATCTAGTCAATCAGGGTAGTTCAAGCTACACATATTCCCGTCGTTTATTTATTTACGATAACGTCAGTGGTAGACAGGTGGGCAGAAGACATCGACCTCTCGTTCATTTCTGAAAGGTCAATTCGGCCACATCAGAACCTTCTTACATCCGGTACACATCCAAGATTCAATTCAAGTGAGAATCTTATCCTCTCTTACTGTTAGTCAGAAGATCATCACGAGATGTCCATCGACGATTCCATATCCATCGAATCGTGATCCACCGAGATCGAATGAAACTGAAATGCGGCAGAGTCACCACATCACCTGAGTTGGGAATCATCTACGTTCCTATCATCACCATATCATACTATGACCAGAGCACCACATCCATCCAATCTGCAGAGCCATCCAACTACAACGCGTACACACCTTCTCCCGCCTTACCCCAAGTACATCCATACGTAAGATGAAATCTCACTGATCTTTCAGGTATCGTACGTGGTATCCTATCAATTGGGAGATAAGAGCTCGGCCCAATCGGGTCTGAGCGGCGTTCTCGGTGCCTTCTTAGCCCTGGGAGCTGTCACAGGACTCTATCGTATCTTACTGTGGACGAGAAGAAATCACTCTGGAAGGAGATTGAGCGTGAGGAGATGTCTGATATGTAAGAAGATCTAAAACAACTGAGGCTCTCTTCCGCTGGATCATCTACCTGTTGAATTCGGCCAGCACGGGTATTTTCGTCACCGTATTAGCCTTCTCTACGGCCTGGATGGCCATGTACAAGGGGTGAGATGTGGTTTTAGGGTTCAACGACTTAAACAATCCAGACAAAAGGGAGCCATTTTGGTGGGACTACCTACGTCAGAGATAGAGGGCCTTCTGAAGAACCTCATCTTCGCAGCTGCCGGCTGCAAGATCGCAGTCATCTTCGATCTCATCTGGCGCCAGACAGAGACTCATATTTTCTTCATCGATTGGGAGAAGTCCAAGGGCAATCTCATGAGCCGAGGTAAGATTTGAAATTCGAATCTCCCGCCGAAATTGTACAGGCAACGAGCCCACAAAGTCAGTACCCGTCAGCATCTGGCGAACTCTCTTTGTTGCAAACGAGTGGAACGAGATGCAGACCATGAGAAAGACGAGTCTGCCACTGACTCTCTTAGCCCAAGTCTTTCTATTGAGCGGCGTGGGCCTCATCGGCTTCGCTGGAGACGTTCCTTCTTCTCCCTCTATGGATCGAAGTTCGGATCCAAGCAGTTGGATGATGAGGTGAGGAAGTGATGTGGTTTGATGTGATGTGTGTCTCATTTGTTTCTGTCAGTTTCGGAGTCGGAGGATCTCTGTTCGTCGCCATCTGTTATGTGCAGGTGAGAGATGAAAGACTCTCCAACAGCTCACGATGACACAGAGATTCTGGTCTTGGTTGTTCGTTCACAGGTGAATCTTTCGAAGAAAGTAACGTGGCTAACTCGTCCAGATACATCGGTCACCCCCTGCAGCAATTCATCGACGTCATGTCTATATCCAACATTTCAGCCTTCATCTTCTCTGAGAGGTGATTCATGCCATCGATGCGGGTTGTAGTCTGACAATGTCTCAGGTGCTTCGGTTATTATCTTCACGGAAGATCCGTCCACGCTTATTCGGACACGAACATGACCGAACTGAACGAGAATCTGAAGAGAGAAGAGGTGATGATGAGACGATTTGTACGACTCTGATGGTCAAGTAGGATGATCTGACGGCGAGGAGAGGATTGATGCCAGATACAGATACACAGGTAGACCTCTCATCGACGTCATCGTCTGTCATCATCGTCTCCACCGCGGCACGTGTGTGATAAATGGTGCAGGTTTTCGAAGTGTATGCCACGGAAGCGTTGAGAGAACAATACAATCACATCTTCTTGTATCTATTGATGCAAGACATCGATGCCAGGAGAGAACGACACGGTGAGAGACTCTTTCTGTCGTTCATCACACCATCATTGTCGCGATCTCCGATCATCATCGCCAACTGATGTAAACAGAGATCGTACCTCTTTACCGCAGGAATATCAGAGACGTTCCCGATTCAAAAGCAGTCAAGGCTTATATCGCCTTGAAAAAGTTTTTCACGTCCTTCATCGACAATGTGAGCCCCACACCATCAGCACCGGCATCGTCACATGGAAGACTGATTCAAAGCTTCAGAACCAAGTGAATCACAAGTACACTGTGGTCGAAAAATCCAACCTCCAGAAGCTCACAGGTTATACACCTAATCTGAGTAGACACAATCAAACCTTCCTCTATGAAGGTGAAGAGTCCATCACCTCCGTGGCTGATGCTTGATACAGATCAAGACGGAGAGAGCTACGGTGACGTCATGTGGTGGGGCCACGAGAATCAACTGATGATGATGAACGTCCTCGTATTTGGAGCAGCTCAGAGTCTAGGTGCCGTCCCCATCGTGGCTGCACTGGCCGTATGGATATTGGAACAGATGTACAATACCCTGAGAAACTACTGGGGAGAGAAGAACATCAGTCAGAAGACACTCGTCGACCGGAGGTTCTTGATCTGATGGATCATCAGAAGCTGCAGACGATGCAAATCTTGCGAATCTTCTGATAAAAAGAAAAATATCTCTAACGAGCGTTGTTTGCTCTTGGAATCGTCTGCTCAACTTTCTGCTCGCAGTCCGACACCAGCACGATACACCCAATCATTCACCATGCATAAAGGTACCATCGCATTGACCATCATCTTACTCAGCACTCTTCTGGTGGAGGCAGCTGATGCCAAATACGGCAAGGTCTATCTCATTCGTCACGGTGAAAAACCAGCTGATGGTGGAGAAGGTCTGAGTGAGGCTGGTAAGAAGCGCGCTCAATGTCTCAGAAAGGTATTGTGCATTTTCCACTGCCGTGTCCATTCGTCAATCTCTTCGTTGACAACAACTAGGTCTTTGGTGTCACGTCTCCATATGAGATCGGGTACATCTTGGCTCAGGTAACACATCTATCACAAGACGTCGACTCATTTTCGATCAGCAATACAAGGCCGATGGCTCCAGAAAGAGACCCTACGATACCGTCAAAAATCTGGCGGCAGATCTTGGTTTAGAGGTGCGGTCCATCTCCTGGTATGTCATTCACTAACACGATGGACAGGTAGATGTCTCCTGCGACAGAGATGATGCCGATTGTGTCGCCCATCAAATCAAGAAATATCACAAACAAGACAACTCGAAGCATGTTCTGGTCTGCTGGGTGACTTGTCATTCAAACTTCACCATCAAACCGGGTGGCTGATGTAGAGACAGGAGCATGGAAGATTGACAGACATTGCACAAGCTTTGGATGTCGATGGCAAACCTGAATATCCAGGAGAGCGATTCGATCTGATCTGGACAGTCAAAGATGGAAGCATAATCGACGAGAGGAGCGAAGGGTGAGTTAGCCATAATTATGACCTCTCTCCTGGCTGCTGTGTCATCTTCATTTTGAATGATGATCTGATTCTTTCTGCCAGATGCCCCGGTGATAGTGACAATTGATGAGTTGATTGAACGATAAAGAACCATTCAGTCTCGTCTTCTTTTGTTAATTCGAATGGAGGATCCAAATCACGTCGTATTATCATGTGGGACTAAATCTCGATCAATACGTGGAAAACCAAACGGTGCAATGTGAGTCCCCCCTTTCATCCGACACGCACCAGGATTCACACTGACGTCTTCATCTATGACATCGAAACAGGGAAGGTGATACATCATCCTCGAATTTATTGTCATCGAGGAAGTTCAGAGCTGACGATATTGACGAATTCTGTGCATTGGTCAAGAGCCGTTCAATCTATCGAGAAGAAGTAGAATCAGTGAGATTAGCGGGGTCCCCGGGGTAAGACAGTGAGACCCTAATCACTGTGCATCTGAACGAATTCAATCTCCTTTGGCGGCAGCTGACTATGGGACCTCGATGACGAGGATCTTGATGACCTCGCAGGCTCTGTCTCCAGACCTTCTTGGTCAGAGAGGGGAAGACTTTTCGATTATAGAGAAGCAGTTTCGCCGTTATCTCGTCTGTATCGATCTCAGTTTCATCAATCATCGATGAACGGAATGAGGAACAAAGATTCGTCACTTAACCTCCAGAGAGGCAATAGCCACGTTCCAAAAGCTGCACTTCCTGGATAAGGTGATGATGATATCTGTAGATGTGACGAAGATCGTAGTGAAATGGAGTGGAACATCGAGACAGGGACAGTTGACTGGATCGGCTGTCCGCTCGCGAGTGGGAGAAGGATGTCTGTGTAAATAAATCGGCGTTGAGATGAAGTCGTTTGTGTGCAAGGTTTATTCTTGGATCGGCAGTCTGCCATTGTGGTGTAGATCCAAGATCTGTCATTAAAATTGGACTGAATCATCGACGACGGAGTAGCGGGAGAGGATCATGAAGTTGATCTATCGTCTGTTATTAGTCTGCATCCCCATCATCTTTCTCATTCAGTATTCGTTCAGAGGAAATCGGTACTCTAATCAAGAACTGCTTACTACCAACGACGAGGTCGAGGACGGTCTTCCATCTCCATGGAAAACAGGTGAATTTAGGATTCAGAAGAGGGGTTGATGGTCGCAGATAATGAGACAACATCTGCGACGATATCAATAGAGCTGATCCCATCGACATCGTCAGCTGAGCCAGTCTCCACCACCTCAACTGAACCAGTTCTTACGATCTCCTCAACTGAGCCAGTCCCCACTACATTCAAGGAGGAACAACCGAATCCCACCGATGTCGGCACTCTGGAGTCTCTCATCGGTCGAGTGAGAATGTCAGTCTCGATATCATCTGATTGAATCACAGCCACACCCCATTCCTGAATTCCTCAAGAAGGCAAATGAGACTTTCCACACCAAAAAACTTGAAAAGGAAAAATTCAAGGATCTCACCTACGCTCGAGAGGACTACAAGAAGAGGTGATTGTTGTCCATCGATCTCGATGGTGATTGATCTCCATTAGATATAATTTAGAACCTCCGAGAGGTTTCGATAGATGGCACTCCTTCGCGGTCTCTCAACTTATCAATCAGACAGACAACATCATTGGTGAGTTCCACCACCTCCAGCATTTCTGATGTGTCATCAGATTACGATGCGATCATGGAGAACCTCCTTCCCTTCCGAGCGATCCACCCCAAACAGTTGAGAAAGAGGATGTGGTTGTTCAATCGAGAGCACATGCAGCTGGTCATCATCAAGATCAAAGACAGCAAACGAGGCAAGCAGATCGCATTTGGTAACGACAATTGGATCTTCAAGCACATGGACAAGTTTCTCGACGATGTCCTCAGGGCTGCCGGTCCCGATCAGCTCAAGCACATCGAGATGGTCTTCAACTTTTTAGACGAACCGAGGAGTCTGGTCAACTTTGAGGCCATGGACAGATTGAGAAAAGCCGCCCAACTCAAACAGTGTGAGTACTGCCGCCGCAGGGAGAGGATTCTTCGAAAATTCAACGTTGACAGATGCCGTACAAGAGAACGATCCCCCGGCGGAGGACAAATGGTTCCACGAAGAGGACGACAAGGAGCTCGGAAAATACGAGGGAGATCCGGTCTTCCGTCCGCGACCCGTGGAGATGATGACTCTGTGGCGTAAGACGAGAGACACTTGTCCCATCGGTTCTCCATCACGGAACGGAACGATAGACCCACAGGCGGGACTGTACTTTCCCTGGGAGAGGCCGCAGTGGAAGTACGCACCCTTCCCTTTTGCCGTGGGCGGCTTCGTCAAGAACTTCACGCAGAGTTTGGACCTGTGCATCCAGAACGACATGCAGGCCTACCACGGCATGACCATTCGACCCTCCACGACTTACGTCCTCGTCAACGATCTTTTTCCAATCTTCTCTGGCTGCAGCATGAGCGGCTACAACGACATCCTCATACCCAGTCCACACTTCCACTACGAGCTAAGATCTGAAGAGGCCATGTCAAAGAAGGTTGGCTGGGAGGAGAAGAAACGTGAGACATCAAACATGACGTACATACTGACACCTTTCAGCACTCATGATCTGGAGAGGGAGCTCCACAGGGGCACACTCAAAAGTGGGAGACTGGCGGGGTGTCCAACGCGGGCGATTGGTCTGTCGACTAAACAGGAGGGACAATTCAAACGAGACTGTCCTTGTGGACACCTTTGAGGGAGTCCGTGCCGTCAACATCTCAGCCAAAGTACTGGACAAACTAGCAGACGTGGCAGTCACGCAGATCTGGCATGCTGACGGCACCGCCTTCAACGACATGAAGAACACACCGTGCTTCAGGATGACGGATGGAATACCCTTTGACACGCTGCCGGAATATCGATACCTCTTGGACACTGATGGCAACAGCTTCAGCAGTCGATTCCAACAGCTATTGAGGATGAACAGCACGGTCATCAAGGCGCAGATGGCCTACGAGTGGTACACGAGCAGCATTGTACCATGGTACCACTACGTGCCAATGAACATTCGGTACTCAGACACTTATGATCTTGTCACGTGGTTTGAGGGCTTCAAGTCCATTCTCAATGGCACTGACACAAAGGGAATGGACGTCAATGAGGCCATCAAGATCTTGGATGAAGGGGATGAAGAGGGGAGAGAACAAGCACAGGTCACTGTGGCCCTCTCTGCAGAGTCACACTTGGACAGAGCTGAGGCCATTGCCAGGCAGGGTGTTGCATTTGCAGCAGGGAACTTGAGACAAGTGGACACTGTGGTCTTCTTGTACAGGGTCCTGATTGAGTGGGAGGAGATATTGGACATTGGAGGAAAGGGAGGAGATGTCTGTGATTTTGGATGTTAGATAAAGAGATTTAGACAGTGAGAGTTTTTTATTCATCAGCTGTTCATTCAATTCCTCTATTACAACCATTGAATGGAAATGCCAGTGAGATACACCTCAACAGTGCTGGTGAAGGGGCAATGATAATCATATGTGTCTCTCACTGTGAACAATTGGATAACCTCACTCTTGATATTGATGCCAGATAGGCAAGGATGGACAGATAGGCAAATGGCTAAAAGGACAAGACATATACTCTAAATAACAAGTGGTTTAGAAAAATTGCCTTTGATTACATAACACCACATTAATTCCCATAATCAAACAGGTGTATATTGTTGATGCCATCTGCACCTGATAGTCACTCAGGACAACACTCTTCCACAGCAAATAATGCTGTATGAGTGTAAGAAAGAAAGAGATATCTCCAAATGACATACAACTTTGTCATAATAAAACCATTCAGGGTCTCTTTGTTCAAGAAGAAGTCAGGAAGTATATACTTCAATTGAACGCATTGGAGGACCACCTTTTGGTCATATCATTTTCCCTTGAACATAAAACAACCTACAGTGTTTTGTGTTCAAGGTAAGATGATATGACCACAACTCTCAAAGGGCAGACAAGGCCGCTGCACGAGCTGCTACAAGAGCTCTTTGTAAGGGGACAGCCAAACCAGTGTCCCCTTCTCCAGACCCTTGTGGACAACAGTATAGCTATAAGAGGGTGTTATGACGCTACGTTGTAGAGAAGGAATATTGGATGGATGTTCTCATGCTTGAACGAGGGTAAAGGATTCACAAGGATGGATGACTTGGATGGTGTATGTACAAGACCTCTCCTTGCGGATGGGCTTCAAACAATCCCCTTTTATTACACAATACAATTGTAGACCGTTAAATCAATTCCTTTTGTCGTTGTAAGGAAGCGTAGAATTGATTTGTGATTCCTAGTTGTAGACCAAAATATTGGAAAGAGATATCTCCAAACAAACACACAACTTTGTCATAAATAAACCATTCAAGGCCTCTTCCCCAAAGAAGAAGTCAGGAACCTTTTCTAGCCTATTTCTATCGTGGAATCCGCCTCTGACGTGAGTCTAACTCTTACATTCCTTGAATCTCTTGACTCACAAACGAGATCGATCCCATCATAATCCTTCAAAACATGTTTGGTCAAACATCGACTAAATCCTTTGCAACTCAGTCCAACGTCGTCAGACTTCGATTGAACACATTGGAGGACCACCTTGTGGTCATATAATCTTACCATTGAACATAAAACAACCTTTGCCCTAAAAGGACACGTTATTTTATCCTCTTATTCTCTTCTCTTGATCTGCCATTGTGATCCTCCCTCGAAAACATCTGACCAATTGTTTTCAGCAATCATGCCTCTCTCCACCCTCGTTACACCCGGAGTTGGGACCAGGATTATAAAGCAGATCCAAAGATCGATTGAGAAGAAGAACTCTTGAAGGGCAGACAAGGCCGCTGCATGAGCTGCTGCAAGAGCTCTTCATAAGGAGACATCCAAACCAGTGTCCCCTCACCCCAGAGAAGAGCCCTCTCCAGACCCTGTCAAGCCCTCTGTAGATGACAGTACAGCCCGTGACGCCTCGTCAGATGCCTCATCCAGCGAGATGGAAACCTCCTTGATCACCCAGAAGGAGCTCACCTCACTTTACAACAAAGTGGCCGTGCTGAGAACCCAACTCTCAATTGTCCAGCAGCATGCCACGGATTTAGAGGTGGAACTTATCGACGAAAGGTCTCTCCATCAACCTATTTCTAAGCCTGTGACCTTCCCAAGGCCTGCTACCTCGTCCTTGCCGGCCACACCTTCTCTCCAAGACCTCCCTGTCTACGCTCAGTTGGGGGTTCGACCAATTCCAACTGTCACCCAAATCCCCACGGTTGTACCTCCTGTCATTGAGCAAGATTCGCTTCAAGTCGACCATTTGGGGGGCAGGAATCATCCCTTCAACGACTCCAGTCGATGTCCTCCCAAGATTCCTCACTGAGTCACGTGCAAGACGCCCCTTGAAGGAGTCTCTCTCTAAACACGAAAGGAAAGTCACCGCTTCAACGAGTAAGCCTGAGCCTCTGCCCAACAAGTGTTCAAACGAACAGCTCCAGTCTCACCTCACTCGTTTGGACAACCACTTTTACTACTCCTTCAACAACGCCCAAGCTGTGTCCATCTACCTGCCACAGTTGAAAGCGTTCTTTGCTAAGGGTTTAGGGTTTAGGCGTATTGTTCGACGCTTATGGCTGTTTGTAGACTAACGTAAATGGTATCATCTTATAGATCTCAAAGAGATCTATCTTTTAAGTCAAAAAAAGTCACCGTAGCGCAAGGCATAAGAAAGATATGGCCCTCGTCACACGGACCACCAAGTGAACACATACAAAAAAAATGTACAACAGTCTGGTGTCTCTTGATATGATCTATTTCGATCGAATTTACTCCTTCCTCTGTCTCTTGGAGGCGGGGTCAGGGTAAAGGGATACCTGAACCATCACCCCTGTCATGGCTTAGGGTCACAAACAGCCTTGTAGATCGAAAAAAAAAGAAAATTTTTACAACTTTTTCCGAGAGTGAAAGTCAATAACA